>CAUYLG010029617.1:0-94215 GCA_963573385.1 Cacajao melanocephalus | reverse complement strand
AATCGCTTGAACCCAGGAGGAGGAAGTTATAGTGAGCCAGGTGGCGCCCTTGCACGCCAGTGTGCATGATGGGAGTAAAACTCATATCAAAAAAAGAAAGAAAATTTTGTCATTTCAGACCATTTTGAACTATAATGTTATTTTCATTAGTAGTCTCTTCACTGATTTCCTATAGTACTTAGTCTGCCATACAATTTATCATTAAATTGTGTTTTGTCCTATACAGTTTACTAATATGTCTGTTATGTGTTAGTCTTAACCAACTCCTATTAAGGGTAGACACCACACTTTTTTACTTTGTGATAATTTCTTTTTTTTTTTTTGGGATGGAGTTTTGCTTTTGTTGCCCAGGCTGGAGTGCAGTGGTGCTCTCTCGGCTCACCGCAGTCTCTGCCTCCTGGGTTCAAGTGATTATCCTGCCTCAGCCTCTTGAGTAGCTGGGATTACAGGCATGTGCCACCATGCCCGGCTAATTTTGTAATTTTAGTGGAGACAGGGTTTCTCCATGTTGGTCAGGCTGGTCTTGAACTCCCAACCTCAGGTGATCCGCCCACCTTGGCCTCTCAAAGTGCTGGGATTACAGGCATGAGCCACCATGCCTGGCCACCTTTCTGATAATATCTTTCTTTTTCCCATAATCAGCTAGAGGGGATTCAGGGAGTCTAGATGTAAATTTTAAGAAAATAATAAATCTAAGAAATTTAATATCAGTTCATTAAGGTAGGCTTCTGGCCTCTTGCATTATTGACCTTTTAATATTACAATTGATGCCTTGGTTATTAAAGCCCCACCTGAATTTTTAGAGGTCAAATAAAGTTTAAAGTTACGCTCATCTGTTGTATACAAATCAATAATACTAAATTTAAGTGACAGCTCTTTATATTTGTTTCACTGAATTATTCGATAATTGTTTTGTTTTTGTTTTTTGGGTTTTCCTTAATACTTGAAGTCTATTCAGCATTTCTTGATTTCATACATCTTCCCAAACATTAAATATAAAATTTTGTTTTGAATATTTTTGTTAACACTAATAGATTTTTTTGTGGGAAAGACTGTACTCAACATTACATTAATTTTGAAGTTGACTAAATACTGAGATCAAATAACAACTTTAGTTGTATCTCTTGGTGTGATAAAAAGTTTCTGTTTTTTAAAGTTGAAATTAATCAGTTCTATCTTAGGTCATTAAATTCATTTTTAAAATATTCTTATAAGTTTATTTTTGCTATTTTCTTCTCTACATTTGTGGAAAGATTTTTCAAATCTAGATGAATATTTTTAATGTATAAAGTTCAGAATTAAACCTTAAATGTAAAATAGCAAATAAACAGATGCATTTTGTGGTTCTAAATTTTTAAGTGAGTGCTAATATGAATTTTAATTGTCTTTATTGAATATGTTGATTTCTTAACAAATCATAGGTCCAGAGTGGTAAATACTAAAGTTGACTTCAACTTAATTTTAAGCAACTTGAGTGTTAGTACTACTCTTTTATCATATAGCCTAGCATTGTCTTCTGTTTAATGATTGCGTGGTATTTGTTGAGTGAATGAGTGACTGTTTCTGTATTTGTATATGTAGTTGTAAATACATAAACATTGAGGCTCGCAGTCTGAAATTTCTTCTATATTTGGTTCTTAAAAATTTCATTGTGGAGTTGCATTGTTTTTACTTGATGTTTTTCCCGTTCCTTCCTTTGTTTCTAATATTAAACTGGCCACAAGATGTATCTTGTACATCATAGACCACCTTCATGAATGTTTGATGACTGAATAAATGAACTATACCAAAATATGGACATTTAAAAGTAAAAATTTTATTACAATATAATGTTTGCAATTTTTAAAGTTGATAAGTAAAATGCATTATATTTACTTAAAAAATTTTAGATTTTATTATTATTATATGCTTTCTATTTTTCTTTGAGTTAATAGCCCTGATAGGAAAAACAGATTTTGCTTTGATCAGGAAGTTAACTGGGAGGGAGTATAGTTGTTTTAGAAAATTGGAAAGTACTCACATTAGTCGCTACTTAATGTAAGTACTTGTTGTTTTAAATATATATTTGGCTTGACTCTTACTTTTCCTCCAAAAATATAGGCAATAAATTAGTTTATAATGATATTACTAATTGACTTTAATTCATAATGATATTATAATTTACTTTAATAATAACTTTTGGTTGAGAGGCTAGTATGCATTCGAAGTTAAAAAAAAGTCACTTTGCCTTTGGAATGCATAAAAGGGGGACTTTATGGTTTTTTGTAGGTTTCAGATATAGTTCTACTGTAAGATGAATGGATTTTTTCTTCCAATGTTCTTTTCATTTGTTGAGGGAGCCCAGTCAGGTCCGTGAGTGCTGAACTGGTTAAATGTGAGGTGATGTGGGTGGGTCACTGATAAAAATTGGCTACAGTTATGTTATTTCTCATCTGGTAGAAGAGCCATAAAATTCTAGCATTTCTTTTCTTTTTTTCCTGGGGAATGATGATCAGTTACATTTTTTTAGGCTGCATTTTTGGGAAACACAGATTTTGACACAGGCATGTTCTAATTCTCCAAGGTTGTAGAAAAGGAGTAAATATGGCTCCTTGTCTTATTCCAGGAAACCTACCAGTATCTTCCAAATCACCCAATTGTTTCAAATGTTGGGGGAAAAAAAATCCCACTATTTCCCTAAATTGGTCTTCATATATTCAATTTTTCTTTAAGTTTTTACTTAGTTATGTAAATAAGCAGACTTGACTAAAGGAATTCTTTTCGACAGTTTTAGGCATTCATCAAAGAAGGAAGGGGAATTGTTGATGTTTAGTAAGAGCTGTTTGGTGACTCTTTCCAGATTGAAAAATAGAAAATAATTTTTTGCACACCCATAGAAATGAATACTCATAGTTTTGTTCTTGCTTTCCTGTTTTGCCAATGGAAAGGAAAAGAACTGAAAAGCAAGGTGATCCAGTATTTCCCTTTGAGGAACTGGATAAAAAGGAGTAGGAACTCACTGCCAAGATTCAAAGGGCAAAGAGCCTGATAATATTTCACTATTAATTACAAACAAGAGTAACTTTATATTTGTATAATGTGGAGTTTACAAGCTGTTTCTGTATTTATTTTTTTTTTTTCATTCCCTGCATGCCTGGCTTAGATGGGAGGAGTTGAATTTTGTTTTATTTTGCTTATAAGGAAAACAAAAAGTCGAGTGAATTCTAGGGAATTTGCAAGTGATACCTAAGTGAAGAACCTTTTCCTTTTTGTGGGAGAAGTGAAAGGAATGTAAAGGGCAGAAATTCAAAAGTGTACTTGTGAATGGACTAGTAACTAAAAATGGTAAATAAATATTTTATTTATTTTTATTTTTATTTTTAGAGACAAGGTCTCATTCTGTTGCCCAGGCTGGAGTACAGTGGCACAGTCATAGTCCACTGCAGTCTGAACTCTTCAGCTCAAGGGATTCTCCTGCCTGAGTAACTAGGACTACAGATGTGTGCCAACATGTCTGGCTAAATTTTAAAAATTTTTTGTAGAGACAAGGTTTAGCTATGTTGCCTAGGGTGGTCTTGAATTCCTGGCCTTAAGCTATCTTCCTGCCTTGGCCTCCCAAACTGCTGGAATCACAGCATGAGCTACCATGCCCAAGCAAGAAATATTGTCTACTGTGGCATGTGGACATCTTTGAGGAAAGTAATACTTCAGTTAAAATGAGCTCATTTGTTTTTAAAAAGGCTTTTTTTTTTAAGTAACATGATGTTTCAAAGACTATATGTTTACTGGATTTTCTATTAGTGTTGTTAAGTTAGTTAACGGCAAAGCTGGGATGTTAGCCTGGATCTTCTAACTCCAAATTTAGGCTATGCTTCTGTATCTACAGACTTTAGCTGGCTTAGGCCAAAGTTAAATTGACTGAGTCATTTTCAACATCCATGTCACCAAAAGAAAGCAGAAAAAAAAGTGTTTTATTTATTTTAACTGCCAAAGGAAAATTAAGATATTACTGTAAAGTTTTTAATGTAAAAAAGTATGAGCTTGCTTGTATATGTATGAATTTCTTTAAATATTGCTATAAAATCAGTGAATCACAATCCTCTCTTCACTCCAGCACATCTGAGGATGACCAAGTAAATAACTGTTTTGATTACCTTGATTCTCACAGGCTGGGGAGAGATGGAGAAACTTATCCTCTTGGACCATATTTCTTAGAAAACTACAGGTGATCATAATATAACTTTTTTTGAGATTTCTATATAATATGTATCACTTAAAAGTTCTATATACCTTGATTTAAAAATAAACCACTTTCATAGATGAAACAAAATGGCATATATATCCTATATGGAGAAAGCAGAATAGTAAAGCCCCTTTGCAGAAGTTATCCAAGTGTTAATTGTATTTATCAGGGGAAATGATCACCTTTCTTTACCTAATTTTGACAAGAAAACACAGCTCAGCATAGTGATACAAGCAAGGTAGGCAAGTAGGAGATACCAGTCTTCACTCCTGAACAAAAAATAAGAACTAGACATCTTTCCATGAATAAAAGTAGCCTTGGGAGGGCTCAAATGTTTAAGTAAGAATCTGCAGCAACACAGTGGAGTGAACAAACAAAAATCCAGAGGATAACTGCACAGAAAAAATATCTGGGGAGACTGGCATACCTGAGACATCTGGAGATGGCTAAGAACAAAGAAGGGTGGGGGCTATCAGTATCAGCCTATGGTGGGTGCTACCATAATCACCACTGGCCACAACATCAATAAATTTGCCACTGAGGTGATTAACAGCTATCACTACTGTGGATCCCCAGGGAAGAAGATGTGGTTGCACCCCCTACTCCCACCACTGCCACCGAGAAGGAACTGCTGTTCCAGGATTGGGATCACTACCCTCCCAACCCTGATATGAGCCCCAAACTCCAGAGCTTCAACTGCCCCATGAATGCCCACACACCAGGCCTTGGCTCCATGGCCACGTATCCACATTCCAGACTCTGAACTACCATGCACACTCTCACCTCAAACACAAGAGCCATCGTGGCTGTGCACTAGCTTCAACCCAAGCCTTGGAGCCCAGGTTGCTTTGCATATACCTGTGCTATGAACATTGGCTCCATTGCTACTTTTTCAGCATCTGTGCCTCTGACATCTGAGCTGCCACCACAATGTACTAGCCCACTCCTTGGATCCCCGAACCTCTGTAATTCCTTGTGTGCCCATGCCTCAGAAACAAGAACCAGCCTATATGGAATAATCTGTACTGTGGGCACTGGAGCTGTGTTTTTTTTGTGAAACTACTACCACAGTGAATGAGTCCATGCCCCAGACCCCAGAAACATTGTAGCTCTCTGTGTGCTGCTGGTTTTTGTTTCAGTCCCCTGGTGGCTCCAGAAGGAGTCGCATCTTGGACATTGTTACTAACATGAGAATGGGGGAATCTGTACTCTGGGTATGGATGCCACCTCAGCCCCAGACCCTGGAGCCATGATTTCTACACATGCCTTTGCTCCAGAATCCAAATTATTGGCTGTTTCATGGATGCCTCATATAAGATACCATTGCTGCCACCACTGCAAACGCACCTGAAAGTCAGACCCAGTGCCAAGAGGGATTCCATTGGCCACAACTTACCTGGTAGGAGAAAAAGATCAGGAGGAACCCACTAGTCTTCATGACTGGAGCACCCAATAGTCCTTGCTGCTGCTGTGGACTGTGGCTGCTAAGCATCCCTGTAATCTTTGCCAGTGCCAACATCAGTTGATAGAGCTGTACAGAGATTACACTGCTATGTCCTTACTGGAGTCAGAACTGTCACACTGCACCCAACTGGTGTCCTTGCACCCACCTGAAGGAGAAGTTCTTTCCCCACTGAAACCAAAATATAAAGTCAGAGGTGACTGCTTCATCAAATATGCAGACATTAATGCAAAGTAACAAGCAACATGAAAAGCCAAAGAAGCATAACATCATCAAAGAACATGATAATTTCCTAGGAATTAACCCTAAAGAAATTGAAGATTTATGAATTTCTTGGGAAATAATTCAAAATGATTCTTTTAAGGAGGCTCAGTAAACTACCAGAGAACACAGAGGGGCAATTCAACAAATTTTAAGGAAAATAATACACAAGCAAAATGAGAAATTTAACAGAATGATTGAAATTATTTAAAAATAAAAGGTAACTAAGCAGAAATTCTAGAGCTGAAAATAAACTGAACAAAATGTAAAATGCAATAGAGAGCATCACCAGCAGAACTGATCAAGCAGAAGAATCTGTGAACTCAAAGACAGGTTATTTAAAAATATCCAGTCAGAGAAGAAAAAAGAATGAAAAAGAGTGAAGAAAGCCTATGTGATTTATGGGATATCCTCAAGAGAGGTATAGCAAGGAACAAGAAGAGAGAAAGGTTAGAAAGTATTTTTAAAGAAATAATGGCTGAAAACTTCACAAATCTTGGGAGAGATTTTCATGTCCAGGTAAAGGAGGGTCAAAGGTCTCCAGTCATTTTCAAACCAAAGACTGCACTACAACATATTATAGTCAAACTGTCAAAAATCACAGACTATTGAAAACAGCAAGAGAAAATCTTCACATACAAGGAAATCCTCAGGAAGTTATCTGCACAATTTTAAGCAGAAACTTTGCAGTCCAGGAAAGTGTGGGATGATGTATTCAAAGTGCTAAAAATAAAAAAACCTGCCAACTAAGAATACTTTACCCAACAAAGCTGTCCTTCAGAAAGGGAGAGAGAAGACTTGCAGACAAACAAAATCTGGGAGTTCATCATTACTAGACCTGCCTTACAAGAAATGATAAAGACAGTCCTTCAGGCTGAAGAAAAAGAATGCTAGTTAGTAACACGAAAACATATGAAAGTGTAAAACTCACTGGTAATAGTAAGAAAATAGTCAATTCAGTGCTGTGTAAATTGCTTATGTTTTTAGTATAATTAAAAGACAAAGCTATTAAAAATAGCTACAATAATTTGTTATAGGATGTATAACATAAAAAGAATTGTGATATCAAAAACAATAGAAGGAATAAAAGTATAGAGATTTTATATATGAGACTGAAGTTATTATAAGCTTGAAATAGACTCCTAATAACTTAACTATGAGTTCTTTCTTAAGCCTCATGGTAACTACAAAGCAAAAACCTATAGTAGATATACAAAAGATGAAGAGAAGGGAATCAAGACATATAATTACAGAAAATCACCAAATTACAAAGGAAGACAGCAAGAGAGGAAGGAACAAAGGATCTGCATAAAAAAACAAAACAAAACCCAGAAAACTGAACACAATGGCAGTAATAAATCCTTACCTATCAACAATTGCCTTGTATATAAATAGATTAAATTATCCAATTGAAAGACATATAGTCAATGAATGTATTTTTTTTAAGACCCAGCTTTATGTGCCCTGTAAGAGACCCACTTCACGTGTAAGGACACAGGCTAAAAGTGAAGAAATAAAATGTGGTATTCCATCCAAATGGAAACCAAAATAGAGCAGGGATAGCTACATGTGTATGAGAAAAATATACACTTTAAGTCAAAACATGTAAAAAGAGACAAAAAGGTAATTGTTGATAAAGAGGCCAGTTTATTAAGAGGATACATTATAAACATAACATGTAGCCAATATCAGAGTATCTAAATATATAAAGCAAATACTAATAGATCTGAAGGAAGAAATAGACTGCAATACAATAATAGTAGGGGACTTTAATACCCCACTTTCAATAATGGATAAATCATCCAGAGAGAAAATCAAAAGGAAGCATTGGGCTGGAACTATAGTTTAAACCAAATGGGCATAACGGACAATATATAGAACATTCTATCCAACATCTTAATACACATTGTTTTCAAGTTCATATGGAACATTCTTCAGGATAGATCATATGTTAGACCACAGAACAGATCTTAACAAACATGACTGAAATCATATCAAGTATTTTTTCCAACCAAAATGGTATGAAATTAAAAATTAGTAACAGGAAGAATTTTGGAAAGTTCACAAATGCGTGGAAATTAAACAAAATGCTCCGGAAGAGTCAATGGATCAGTGAATAAATTTAAAGAGAAATTTTAAAATATCTTGAGAGAAATGAAAATGGAAACACAGTGTACCAAAACTTATGGGATGCTGCAAAAGGAGTTCTCATAAGGAAATTTGTAACAATAAACACTTACATTAAAAAATTCATCTCAAACATTGTACTTCAAGGAAGCAAAAAAAGTAGAGAAAACTAATCCCCCCAATTAGCACAAGGAAGGAAATAATGAAGATCAAAGCAGAAGATATTAGAAAAGCAATAGGAAAGATCAATGAAACCAAGAATTGGTTTTTTAAAAAGATAAGCAAATTGGTTTTTTTAAAAGATAAGCAAAATTGACAAATCTTAGCTAGAGTAAGAAATAAGAAAAGATCCAAATATAACGTCAGAAATGAAAAAGGAGACGTTACAGCTGATACCACAGAAATATAATGGATCATAAGAGCTAGTATGAACAACATCTCTATGCCAAGAAATTGAATAACCTAGAAATGGACGTTTCCTAGACACACAGAATCTAACAAGAATCATGAAGAAATAGAAAATTGGAACTAACCAATAGCAAGTAAAGAGATTAAAACAGTAATAAAGTCCTCCATCAAAGGAAAGTCTAGGACCTTATGACTTCTCAAACTCTTAAAAAAAAATTGAGGAGGGAGTATTTTCAAAGTTATTTTGTGAGGCCAGCATTACTCTGATACCAAAGACAGAAAAGGACACTGTAAGAAAGGGAAAAAAAAGATTGTAGACCAATGTCCTTTCTGACTATCCTCACCAAAATACTACACACTGATTTAACGACACATTAAAAGGATCATTCACCACAGTCAAGTGGAATTTATTCCTGGGAAGCAAGGATATTTCCACATATACTAATCAATAAATAGGATACACCACATTAAGAGAATGAAGGGCAAAAAACATATTCTTAATACCTTTGCAGAAAAAGCATTTGACAGAATTCAACATCGTTTCATGATAAGAAAGACTCTCAACAAATTAGGTATCGAAGGAATGTACCTCTACCAATAAAGGCCATATATGATAAGTTCACAGTTAACATCCTATTTAGTGGCAAAAACTTGAAACCTTTTTCTCTAAGACCATTTCAGTCTGTTTGGGCTGCTATAAGAAAATACCGTAGACTCAGTAACTTATTAACAACAAATTTTTTAAGGTCTGGAGGCTAGTAAGTCCAAGTCGAAGTTGTTAGCAGATTCAGTGTTGAGGGCTTGTTCTTTGCTTCACGTTGGCATCTTCTACCTCTGTCCTGACATGGTGGACAGGGAGAACAAGCTTCCTCAGGCCTCTTTTATAAGGCTATTTATCTCATGATAAAAGTGGAGCCTAATCACCTAAATATCTCCAAAGGCCCAACCTCTTTAGGCCACCACATTGGGAATTAGGTTTTAACGTGAATTTTGAGGACTGTTCAGATCGTAACACCTACTCTCACCATAGTACTGGAATTCCTAGCCAGGTTAGTTAGGCATAAACATAAATAAGAGAGAAGAGGGAAGGGAAGGGGGAAGGGAAGGGAAGAAGGAAGGAAAAAGAAAGAAAGATGGAAGGAGGGGAAGAGAGAGAGAGAGAGAGAGAGGAAAGAAAGGAAAGAAAAAATGCATCCAAATCAGGGAAAGGAAGAAGTTAAATTTTTTCTGCAGATGACATCTTAGAGATAGAAAACCATAAAGACTCCATCAAAACAATGTTAGAAATAAATTAGAGTTAATATAAAATCAATCTACAAGTATCTGTAGTATTTCTATTCAGCTGTCTGAAAAAGTAAGAAAACCATCTTACTTAAAATGGCAGAATACTTAAGAATAAATTTAACCATGGTGGTGAAAGATCTGTATACCAACAACTAAACATTGATGAAAAAATTGAAAAAGACACAAATAAGTGGAAAAACATCTTGTGTTCATGGATTGGAGGAATTGTTAAAATGTCCATACTACCCAAAGCAATCTATAAATTCCATATAATCATTATCAAAATTCCACTGGCATTTTCCATAGAAATGGGAAAAAAATTCTAAAATTTGTATAAAACCAGTCAAGACCCCCAGAGGCAACGCAGTCTTGAGCAAAAAGAACAAAGCTGGAGGCACCACATTACCTGACTTCAAAATACATTAAAAAAACTATAATAATAAAAAAGCATGCTACTGGAGTTAAAAACAGACACATATGCCTATGGAACAGAATAGAGAGCCTAGAAATAAATCCATGCATTTATGACCAATTATTCTTTAACAAAGATGCCAAGAGCACACAATGAGGAAGGGATAGTCTTTTCAACAGTGTTGGGAAAATTGGTTATCTACATATCAAAGAATGAAATTGGACCCTTATCTTGCCCCGTATTCCCAAATCAACTTGAGGTGATTAAAGACTTCAACATAAGACCTGAAACTGTAAAACTACAAGAATAAAACAGAGAGAAAAAGCTTCTCGACATTGGTGTTAGCAAATGTTTTTTGAATATGAACTCCTAAGCACAGGGAACAAAAACAAAAATAGACAAATAATATTGCATCAAACTGAAAAGGTTTCACACAGCAAAAGAAACAGCAGAGTGAAGAGACAACCTATGGAATGGGAGAAAATACTTGCAAACTATATATCTGAAAAGGGAGAATTTCAAAAGTACATGTGGAAGTTAATAGAAAGAAAACAAATAACCTGATTAAAAAATGGTCAAAGGGGCCAGGGAGGCAAAGGCCGGTGGATCACTTGAGCTCAGGAATTTGAGAGCAGCGTGGGCAACATGTCAAAACCCTGTCTCTACAAAAAAATACAAAAATTAGCCAGGCATGTTGGTGTGCACCTGCAGTTCCAGCTACTTGGGAGGCTGAGATGGGAAGATGACTTGAGCCCGGGAGGTTGAGGTTGCAGTGAGCCAAGATCGCACCACTGCACTCCAGTCTGGGTGACAGAGTGAGACCCTGTCTCAAAAAAAAAAAAAAAAAAAAAAAAAAAAACAAGAAATGGCAAAGGATCTGAATAGACATGTTCTTTTTTTCCAAAGAAGATATACAAATGGCCAACAGGTAGATGAGAAAGTGCGCACCATCACTGATCATCAGGACAGGAAAATACCAATTAAAACTACAATGAGATACCATCTCACACCTATTAGAATGGCTATTGCAAGTAAGACAAAGAATAACAAATTTTGGAGAGGATATAGATAAAAGAAAACTCTTGTACACTGTGGGAATGTAAGTAAGTATACAGATATTACAGAAAATGGTAAGGAGGTTTCTCTGGAAATTTAAAATAGAATTACCATATGACCCAACAATCCTACTTCTGGGTATATATCCAAAGGAAATTAAATCAGTATGTTGAATTGATAACTGGACTCTCATGTTGATACTCATTTACAATGGCCAAAGTATGCAATCAACCTGTGACCAGTGGCAGATGAATGGATAAGGAAAATGTAGTGTGTGTAGGTGTGGATGTCAGTTAGGAGAAATAAGTTCCGAAGATTGTCAGCATGGTGACTGTAGTTTATAATAACATACTGTATTGAGTCCCTGACTTATGATGCATTTCTTTGGTTTTTATTTTGTTTTGTTTTGTTTGTTTTGAGTTGGAGTCTTGCTCTGTTGCCCAGGTTGGAGTGCAGTGGCACGATTTTGGCTCACTGCAACCTCCACCTCCCAGGTTCAAGCAATTCTCCTTCCTCAGCCTCCCCAGTAGCTGGGATTATAGGCACCTGACACCACACCTGGCTAATTTTTGTATTTTTAGTAGAGACAGGATTTCGCCATGTTGGCCAGGCTGGTCTTGACTCCTGACCTTAGTTGATCCACCTGCCTTGGCCTCCCAAAGTGCTGGGATTGCAGGCATGAGCCTCTGCGCCCTGCCAATTCAATGCATTTTGACGATATTTTCAATGTTCTTACCATAAAAAATGTTAAATGTTCCCACCATAGAAAAAGTATATGAGGTGATGGATATGTTAAGTAACATGGCTTAATCTTATACAATGTGTACATATATGACAGCATCACGTTAATAAATATATAAATATATATACACCATAAATATGTAATATTATTGTCATTTGAACCTTAAAGTTAAAAAAGATTTTTTTAAAAAGCATGAGTCCCCATGTTAAGCTTCCATAGACAAATCTAAACACTACAAATATTATTTATTTCTGAAAGTGTTTTTTAATAGAATTGATATCATTAACTTTTTTTAATACTTTCATATTTTATTTTAGATTTATCGGGTACCTATGCAGGCTTGCTACATGTGTATATTCCATGATGCTGAAGTTTGGGGTCTGACTGATCCCATCGTCCAGGTAGTGAGGATAGTACACAACAGTTAGCTTTTAAACCCTTACCCACCTCCCTTCCTTTCCCCTCCATTAGACCCAGTGTCTACTGTTGCCATCTTTATATCTGTGTTTTCCCAATATTTAGCTCCCACTTACAAGTGAAAACCTGCAGTATTTGGCTTTCTGTTACTGTGATTAGCACTGTTTTTAAAAACAAAATATTTATATCTAAAAGTAAAAATAGCTCATGAAAATTTGTACTTTTGAGATAACGTGTCTTGGATTCTAAAATGCACATTTTTTTTCATATTTTAGTGTTTCTAATAGTGAGATGTACCTTATATGTACATTTTTTCTGTTGTTACTGTTTTGAGTCAGTGTCTCGGTCTGTTACCCAGGGTGGAGTGCAGTGGTACAATCATGGCTCACTGCAGCCTCAGCCTCCCGAGCTCAAGTGATTTTCCCACATCAACCTCCTATGTATCTGGAACTACAAGTATGCACCACCATGCCTGGCTAAGTTTTGTATTTTTTTGTAGAGACAGGTTTTTGCTGTGCTGCCTAGTCTGGTCTCAAACTCCTGAACTCAAATGATCTGCCTGCCTCAGCCTCCCAAAGTGCTGGTATTACAAGCATGAGCCACTGTGCCTGGCCAGATGTATACAATTAATATTATATTATTTTCCCACCCCAGGGAATTATGTTATGAAATTGATGGTATTTCTTAAAATTTATAGCATCTTAGCACTAAAGAAATGTAATGTTTCAAATTTATGCATGTAAGCATTAGGATCATTTAAAATAACATTACATAATATTTTTAAGATTGTCAAAAATATTTTTCATTTAATGCCTAGTGATATTTTTAAAATGTATGTAGTTTGTTCTGTTACAGCATTTTTAAATGTAAATTTGTGTGAGTATTTGACATTTAGGGGAATGATGTCAATATAATGTAGATTTTTACACACTATGTGTGTATATCCACAATGTGGGTTGTTTCTGGATTAGTTCAAACATGTTAGTGTTTTGAAATGATCAAAGTCAAGCTTTTCCCAACTAAAGAGGAATTCTTAGCAGTATCTGAAGATCTAAACAAAATGCTAAAAGTCCCTATAGAAATATCCTCCTATAGCTCAATAAGTTGCTGGTTTATTGGCTATATATTTTTTAATGTTTACAAAGCTTTAGAGATATTTTACTTGTGTTAAAAAGAACTTGATTAGTGAGAAAAGGCTATCTCTAGAAGACATTTTTAATTTTTTAAATTAAAATTAAATTAAACTGGTTTTTGTTAGAACCAAATGTCTTCAAAGAGACACATCACAAAAAGAAGCATAAGACCCGGATATGAAGCTTTAAATGTGGACTGCTTTATTTTAGGTACAAATGCCAATGGAAACTTTCAATTTTTATAATAGTCATTATTGTTTTGTTAGGCTCAGATTTAACATTTCCTTAGGTATTGTGTGGTGTGGCACTAACTATTTTCACAGTAAGTCCAGCCATTTTTATTTTGCAGAACATGAGGTTGTACAGAAGCACATATATAGTGTTAGAATAGGAATACCTGTACTTGATTCTGGCTCAGTAGCAGTCATCTTTTTGATTAACAAGGGTAGTTTTAATTTTTATCCTTTTTTTTTTCTGGGCCCATTATAGTGTTTGGCAGGCCCGTCACTAGCTCATTGGTATGCATTAAGAAAAAGTTTTCCTTCCACTGAACAGATTTAGGTTTTTAATTATAGGGTTTGGAGTACAAGACTCTTGCTGGATTTTACTTGCCCCTTCAGGCCCCTGTGCAGTTTAGTTTGAAAACACTACGTGGTTGCCTGGCTTCCGGAACAAAAGTGACACATGCACACACATACACACAATGCTTATTGAACAGTGAAATTGTTTCTTTAGCAAATAAATATTTTGATTAGTTTAAAATTTATTTACAGTATTTCCTTTTAAAAATATGTCCTTATTTGTCAATGTTTGATGTTACACAAGGATTTTACAAACTTATTTAAGACTATTTTACAGGCTGTAACTTTCAAAATCCTTTCCATATGAGAGAAAACGGGTGGTAGCGATAGAGTGCATAAATATTTCTCAGTGTCTCCTTTTTTTCGTTTGAGGAGTGGGTGGATTGATAATAGGAGAACTAGACTAAATTTTACCATCTAATATATGCATTATATTAAATTAATACTGAAAATTTCAGTTTAGGCAGTTGACACTAGGTTCTGCCAGAGTTCAAGGCAGAATTGCATAATATCTCAAGATGTGTTTACTCCATTTATTCTTCCTTTTTGGAACACTTTTTATGTTCCAATCTCAAATAGTCCTTGGACATCTTAAACTACACCTTTTAATATGATTTATCTTCATGCCTGAATTCCTAGAGGTCACAACTGAATACTTATTTTTTTGTTTTTGTTTTTTGTTTACTTCATGAATGTCTGTGCATATGTGTGTCTATACTGTGTGTGTACAACTTGTTGTTAGAGTATTTAAGTTATTATATGTCAATAAGGCTCATCTTAAAGACATTGAACATTTTAAATGAGAACTTGTTAACCCAAATAATCCTAATAGCATGAAATATTTTCTAGGGAAGAATATGTTATTTAAGGTATATGTTTAAGCTGTTATAACAATGAGACCTCAACATAAATATATAGAATTTATTTTTCTCTCATTTAACAGATAGATATGCTTTACAGGATTTAGCAGAGACCTGTTAGCTTTGCTCTTCCTAAGGATGTTGCCCTTGCCTGCATTGTTGAGAGTCACTGGTACTTCATTTCATTTCCATATTAATCATTTTTAACAGTAAACCCAATCATTTATAATGGCCAGACCTAAAAGTTGTGCACATAATTTTGGCTAATGTTTTATTTTCAAGGACTTTGTTGTATAGTTAGAAATAATTGCAAGTAAGGTTGGGAAATAAGGCCTCTAAGCTGAGCTGCTGAGGGCTCAACTGAAACTCCAGGAGTTCTATTATCCAAAAAGTGTAGGAGGGTGGATATTAGGGGAAAACAAGAAGTCTGTTCAGTTTGCCTCTTTGGCTACCTAAATGTCCATGTACCTCTTTCTCATTAATAAAACATAACAACTTCTCAAGGATGATAACCCAAAGTTACATTCAGTGGGTGAAGTAAAGTCCTCTATATCAGGTTTGTATGTAGTTCGTCATGATGTAGTGACCAATAAACTAATAGACAATTCCCTAATTTTCCTGACCTCTTGCTTTTTGTATAATGGTATAGAGACAAGGAAAATTCCCACTGGGAAAAAAAAAAAGAATGGGCCATGCATGATAATTCCTGGTCCTTACAATAATAGACATCTTGCTTTGGCAGTGGAATAAGATCTTGCTAGGACCTTAATTTTGCTTTCTGAGATATGCTCCCTTGTCATTTGTTCTTCTTAGTCTCTGACTTTGCTCTTTGGGAATTATTCTTTGTCCACGATTCTTTGTGACTGTATCTAACATGGGTGTTAGTGTACCATTATTGGAGACACCACTGCATTCTCACCCAGCTTTCTATTGGTGCAGATTTAGCTCCCAGGGGTAGTCTCTGTTAGGCTTGTGTTTGTATTTTGCTAATTGAGTTCCCTTTGAAATGTAGGTTTCCATTCTATTTTCTTCCTGTCAGTTATATGTGAAAGTACCACAGCCAAAGATCTCATTTGGTCATATTTGTTAAGCCTACACACTTATTAATTTACTAGTTATTTTCCTCAGACTGTCTGCCTCTCCCTCAGTTTGATGACTCTCTTAGTGTAATGGCTGCTCCACACATGCTCTAACAAAGCTTTAAAGTAAGCTGAAATTTGTGAAGTTGAGCAGCAAGTAATAACCTGTCAGAACAAAATTGATCACTCTTTAAGGAAGACTACAAAATCCACACATTCAAAAACATAATATTTAGTATATATATTTATATAAAACCAACTACTAGACGTGTGTGGGGTGTGTGTGTGTGTGCGCACGCGTGTATTCAACTATTAGGCATGCAAAGAAGCAGAGAAAAATCATTAATGGAACTGATCTGGAAATGACAGAGATCATGAAATCAGTTGACAAAGGGTTTAAAATATCTATTGTAAATGTGCTCAAGGACCTAAAAGGAAAATGTGAACATAATAAAAGAAATTGAACATATAAAGAACCATTGAACTTTCAGAAGCTAAAAGTATCTGAAATGACAACAACTTCAGCTAACAAGAGAATAGACATTCAGAAGAAGTGGTTAATAAATAAAAGTCACTGCTGACTTCTCAATAGAAGGTACATAAGCCAGAAAAATGGAATGATATATTTAAAGTGCTGAAAGGTGGGGAAAAAAGTTAGCCTAAAATTCTCTGCCCACTGAAATATTTTAAAAAACAGACAAAATGACATTTCAAAATAAGCAAAAGTAGAGAGAAGTTGTCAGTATACATGCACTAAAGAAATTTTAAAAGATGATCTTCAGGCTGAAGGAAAATCATACTGGGTAAAAACTGAGATTTACATAAATGAAAAAAGAAATGTTAAGAAACGGTAAATATGTGGGTCTGAAATACGTAGAAATTAAATCACACATTTCCAAATAACTTATGGATGAAGAAGTCATAAGAGCAACTATAAAATGTTTTGAACTGAATAATATTAGAAACATGACATATCAGAATTTGAAGGATGCAGCTACTAAATTACTGAAGTAATGCTGTATGGCTATAAATGTTTATATTAGGAAAGGCAAATAGTATAGTCTGTGGTCTAAATCTCCTACTTAAGAACCAATAAAAATAATACTAAATTAAACCCAAAGCAAATAGAAGGAAAAGATGATGATGAAGAGTGAACATTCATGAAATATAAAACATGAAAACAATGAAGAGAATTATGAACTTCTAGCAATATTATTCAGGAGAGTACCAATAGGAAAAAGGAAGAAGGAAAAATATCACTATAGATGTTCCAGCATTATGGAATAATTGAGGAATACAAATTGTTTTCTGTATTCCCAGGTTCTGTATCTGTGTATCAACTAACTATGAATGGAAATAAGAAAAATATAACAATGCAATAATAAAAAATGTGAATCAAAAAGCATAACAACCATTTACATTGCATTATTATAAGCAATCTAGAAATTATTTAAAGTATATGAGTGTGTGTAGTTTATATGCACATGTACATCAGTTTATATAAAGGACTTGACCATTTCCACAGATTTTGATATCCTCAGGAGGTCCTGGAACCAATCCTCCATGGATACTGAGGGATGACTGTATTATCAACAATTACATGCCAATAAATTTAACAATTTAGGCTAAATAGGCTAATTACTTAAAAAACACAAATGACCAAAACTGACACAATGAGAAATAGAAAACCTGAAAAGCCTTACATTAAAAAGAGACATTAATAATTATAAACTTTCCCACATAGAAAACTTGTGGCCTGGATGGCTTCACTGATTAATTTTATTGAAACTCAAGGAATAAATTATTCCAGTCCTACATAAACTCCTTCAGAAAATCAAGGAGGAGGGAACACTTCTCATTTTTTGAGGGTAGCGTTAGCTTGATTCCAAAACCAAAGATTACAAGAAAACAGCAGATTCATATCTTCTTTGACTATAGATGCAAAAAAAATCCAAATGAAATAGCAAATAGGGTCTAGCAAACTACAAAAATTCGTAATAACCAAATGAATTCATACCAGGAGTTCAAAACAGAGATGTAAGTTTGTGATGTTGACAAGTAGTACCAAGAGAAACTGCATTCAAAACCACTTAATTTAAACAGCTTTTATTCATTTCCTTTAGCAAGTTAACTGGTGGCTGCAAGCAAGCAAGGATGGGAATTGAAGGCATAATGCTACCTTTCTGGGGAATAAGTTATCTCACTATCCAGGTTGTCTCTACTCACCAATGTCTTTGATCTTTTCTAAAGATAGGGACCCCACATTATGGCCAGCATGTGGTGGTCTGTGATCAGTTTTGCACACTCTAGAAAGATTCAGGGAGTCAATGGCAGGCCAGGCTTATATGCTAACTGGGGAGTTGGGACACTCTGAGTATGCTGGTGCATTACCTATATGCTAATTGGTTACACCGTAAGTTATATAAACCATTAATATTGATTATATAAGTTGTTCACATAAAATGTTTGACTTTGGGGTATAACGTATTGATCTTGTTTGAGCAAGTTAGCCATGTATTTATCTGTAACATCTTAATTATTAACAATCTTAATTTTTTAAGAGAAACATGTTTTCTAGGAAGGAAACATTTTTGTTTACCACTTATAAACACAGCAAACATATTTTATTCATTCCTATTAAAACGTAGGATAAGTTACCCTCTATGGAAAATTTATTTCAGGCTGGGCTTGATGGATCATGCCAGTAATCCCAGCAATTTGGGAGGCCAAGGTGGGCAGATCACTTGAGGACAGGAGTTTGAGCCTAGCCAAGCCAACATAGTGAACCCTGTGTCTACTAAAAATACAAAAATTATATGGGTGTGGTGGTACACACCTGTAATCCCAGCTACTTAGGAGGCTGAGGCATGAAAATTGCTTGAGCCTGGGAGGTGGAGGTTGCAGTAAGCAGAGATCGCACCACTGCACTGCAGCCTGGATGACAGAGCAAAACTGTCATAAAAAAAAAAAATTTATTTCATATATTGCAAAGTATCTAATATGATTTAATTTACTTAAATTTAATCTGTTATTGCTATTTTTCTATATTAGTATAATTTAATATAGTATATGACCATAACAATGATTTTTGTAATCCTAATTTGAGTATCAGAATACTTTTACGAGAAGTACAATGAGTTCTACAACATGTTTTTTCCTCTGTTTTATTTCACTATTCACTAATCATCAATATTATAGCCAAACCAAATTGCATGTTATAGGGGAATTTTCTAACTGGAGCAAAATTTAGAGAATGTTTAAGATCATCTTTGATTGCCCTATGCTTACTTCCACGCCATACGTCTGCAAGTCCTATGAACTTTAAAATGAACCTTGAATCCATCCTTTATCTACATATGTCTCCTCTCCCATTCCCAGTCAAAGTCATTTTTATATTCAGTGTTTTAGTCAGAAGGGGCTATATTTAGAGTTACAAATTAGCATCCTCATCTCAGTGGTTTAACACACCAGAGGTGTACTGTGGCTTACATAAAGTCCATTGATCTGGGCTATTCTTCCCCTCCATCTTGTAGCTATACTATCTACACTAGTGGCTTTGAAGATCCTCAGGTGAACTGGAAATGACAATGTCACTTTTGCTTACAGTCCATTCGTTCAGAACTAGTCAGATGGCTCCAATGTAAGTGCATATGGCTGGGAAGTATAGGGCAGCACGTGAAATATTTGGAAATCACAATTATCTGTACCACACCCAGATTATTATAGTTAACATCTTAGTTGTTTTCCTTACTTTCTCTCATTTCCTACTACAGTGTTTTCTTCACCTAGTAGCCAAAATTCTTGAAAAAAAAAATTTGTTACTACCTTGCCAATAGTTTCCAGTTTGTTTAAAAATCCAAACAATTTATCCTCATCTATACAAAATACTACATGCTAGGCATTTGCCTTCTCTAATTTCATGATTGGCATTTAGTGTTGCTAACTATTATCTATGAATAGTGTATTTTGAATAGCCATTTTATTTTGTTCATAGTTATGAAAATGTGATTTTTGTGTCAAATTTATGAAACCACAGTAATGACTATGAACAATAAATAGTAATACAAAGAGAAATCCTAAATCATATGGCGTCTTTAATCACATTGTATGCAATTAGATTCCTTAAAAACAACAGCCTTTCAGAAATATTAATATAATGTAAAATTCTGTTATAATGAATAAATTCTGTATAGCAAAGTCAAAATAATTTTCTTCTGTTTATCTGACAGCAAATGATCTCTTACAATAAATATTTTCTCTGATTAAAGTTTATTTGAAAGATATTCCATCATGGTCCAGTCCATTTAAAAAAATTAATAAACTATTTTTTTAGAGCAGTTTTAGGTTCACAGCAAAACTGAGTGGAAAGTACAAAGAGTTCCTACATATCCCCTGTTCCCACATGCCACAAATGCACAACCTTTCCCACTATCAATATCCCACACCAGAGTGGTATATTTATCACAATTGATGAACCTACATTAACACGTCATTGTCAACCAGAGTTCATCATTTACATTAGGGTTCGTTCTTGGTGTTCTATAGTCAGTGGGTTTTGACAATAAATGAATTTTTAGATAAGTTTTTAATAAAGTTTATATGTGTTGTCATTAAGTCATTGTTGCCTTGCAGTTATATCTTCAGTTTCTGTCTTTTATTTTTTTTTTGGGCAGTCTGCATCTCCTAATTAAATATCACACACACATACCACCCAGAATCACCAATAATTTTTCTCTAGTTGTAGTGCTCTTGCCAAATGATAGAGGCACTAGGAGGAGCTAGGAATCAACTCTTATTTTTACATATGCATGAAATATTTTATATAAATTCTTTGTGATCTCTGGGTTGTGAATCTTAGGAATCAGGTTTTTAACAAGCTATTCCTCTTAACAAATATTTCAGGGTCTATATATTTGGTATGCTTATCTGAAATGTAGCAAAGCATTTATATTTTTGATAATTTTTGACAGTTTAAGAAATGATTTACGTAATTAGCTAATAATGATGCCTATTTTTGCAAGTAAATACTTATAGTAAAATTGAATATGCTACAGTTTATTACATGGATTTAAATTTAGCATCATTCAAATGGCTTGTCTGGTACTTGACATCTACTTACATATAAAAGTTTTATGGAACAGTTTTTACATGGTGTTTGTATTGTCATTCATGTTTCCTTTTCTTTCCTGGTTTATCCCTATTTAAGCCCTTCTGCATTGATAAAGAATTAAGTAGCAGAGGAATTATCCTACTACAGGGTATGTAATATTTAATGAAAACAGGTATTTGTGGGGTGGAAAGGTAAGAAAATTAAATCTTTTTCTTTGATAAGTCAATCTGCCATTCTCTCTTCCTTTAATTACATGTTGTAGAAAGGAAATTTGCTTTTATGATGGGAGTTAAGGAAGTTATTAAGCAGTATCTGTGAAACTTGATTGCCTTTGTGCTTTGACGAACAGTGTTTGTTTTGTTCACAGTAACTGTAGTACTGAATGGAAGTGGCTTGTAGACAGAGCAAGAGTTGGCAGCCGATGGACTTGGCTTCAAGCCCAGATTTCAGAGCTAGAATACAAAATCCAACAACTAACAGACATTCACAGTCAGATTCGTGCTTCCAAGGTATTGTTTGTGTTCTTTTGTTAAAAATTGTTAATATTTTCATTCCTTCTCATTTCATCACAAAAATAATTGTTACAAGGTTTTATAAAAATATAGTCAGTTTATGTTAAAATTTTTGATAATATTATTATAAATTGAAGCTATCTTTGTAATGCCTTTTTGTATTTAAGATCATTTTATCATACTTTTTGAGCAATTCAGAACTTCCTTATTGGATTCCAGTTAATATAAGTGATATACATTTTTTCAAATTCTAAATTGTAAAATACATATAACAAAAACATTACCATCTTAACCATTTTTGAGTGTATAGTTGTGCTGTTAAATACATTCATAATGTTATGCATCTGTCACTATCTATCTCCATAACTCTTTTTACCTTTTAAAACTGAAACTCTATACCCATTAAATAATAGCTGTCCACTTTCCCCTCTCCCCAACCCCTGACAACTATGTCTATCTCTTATGATTTTGACTGTTTTAAGTACCACATATGAACAGAATCATAACAGTTTTTATCTTTTTGTAACTAGCTTATTTCACTAGCATAGTGTTTTCAAGTTTCATACATATTGTAGTATATATTAGAATTTCTTTCCTTTTTAAGTGTAATAATTTATTGCACCACATTTTGCTTATTCATTCATCCATTGATGGACACTTGGATTGCTTCCAATTTTTTCTATTGTGAGTATGCTATAAACATGGATATAAAAATACCTCTTTGAGACTCTGTTTTCAATTATTTGGGGTAAATACCCACAAGTGGAATTGCTGGATTATATGGTAAATCTACTTTTAATTTTTTTGTGGAAATAACCATACTGTTTTTCACAGTGGCTGTACCAGCTAACATTCCTACCAGCAGTACACAAAAGTTCAAATTTCTCCAGATTCTCGCTAACATTCATTTTCTGTTTATTTTATAGTAACCACCCTAATGGGTGTGAGATGGTATCTCATTTTAGTTTCGATTTGCATTTGCCTGATGATTAGTGATGTTGAGCATTATTTCATGTGCTACTGGTTTTCGAATATCTTCTTTGGAGAAGTATTTATTCAAGTCCTTTGCCCATTTTTAAATGGGGTTGCTTGTTTTTTTCTTGTTGCGTTTTAGTTCTTTATATATATAGTAGATATTAACTTCTTTTTTTTTTAATTTTTTTTTGGAGACAGAGTCTCGTTTTGGCACCAGGTGCCAGGCTGGAGTGCAGTGGTGCAATCTCGGCTCACTGCAATCTCCACCTCCTGGGTTCAGGCAATTCGTCTGCCTCAGCCTCCCAAGTAGCTGGGACTACAGGAGCGCACCACCACGCCCAGCTAATTTTTGTATTTTTTAGTAGAGACGGGGCTTCCCTATGTTGGCCAGGATGGTCTCGATCTCTTGACCTCGTGATCCACCCGCCTCAGCCTCCCAAAGTGCTGGGATTACAGGAGTGAGCCACTGCGCCCGGCTAGTAAATATTAATTTCTTATCAGATATATGATTTATAATTATTTTTTTACTATTCTATGTGCTATGTGTTGGTTTTTTGTTTTGTTTTGTTTTGAGGCAGAGCCTTGTTCTGTCACCCAGGCAGGAGTGCAGTAGTGTGATCACTGCTCACTGCAGCCTTGACCTCCAGGCTCAAGCAATTCTTCCACCTCAGACTCCCAAGTAGCTGAGACTACAGGCACATGCCACCATGTCTGGCTAAATTTTTTATTTTTTTGTAGAGATGGGATAGCCCACTGTTGCCCAGGCTGGTCTCAAACTCCTAGACTCAAATGATCCCCCTACCTTGGCCTCTCAAAGTGCTGGTATTACAAATGTGACCTACTGTGCTCAGCCCTGTGCATTGCATTTTTACTCTGTTGATATTCTCTTTTGCTGCCCAAATTTTCAAAATTTTTGTGAAGTCCCATTTGTCTACTTTTTCTTTTATTACCTGTGCACTTGGTGTCATATCTAAGAAATCACTGCCAAATCTAACGTCATGAAGCACTTACCCTATATTTCTTCTAAGGGTTTTATAGTTTTAGGTTTTACATTGAGGCCTTTGATCAATTTTGTGTTAATTTTTGTGTATGGTGTTAGGTAAGGGTCCAATTTCATTTGTTCATTCAGATATTCAGTTTTCCCTGGTTGAAAATACTGTTTTTCCATTGAGTGGCCTTGGAACCTTTGTCAAAAAACATTTGACCATATATGTTAGGGTTTATTTCTGGGTTCTCTGTTCTATCCCATTGGAGTATAGCTCTGTCTATATGCCAGTACCACATTGGGTTTTTCTGTTTTGGTTTTTAATTTCTTTTTTTTTTCTTTCTTTTTTTTATTTTTTATTTATTTATTTTTTTTTATTGAGACAGGGTCTTACTATATTCAAGACCAGGCTGGTCTTGAACTCCTGGATTCAAGCCATCTTCTCACCTCAGCCTCCCAAAATGCTAGGATTATAGTCATGAGCCACAGTACCTGACCAGTACTAAATTGTTTTGATTTCTGCAGTTTTGTAGTAATTTTTGAAATCAGGAAATGTGAGTGTGAGTCTTCCAGATTTGTTATTTATTTATATATATTTTTGAGACAGTATTACTCTGTTGCCCAGGCTGGAGTGCAGTGGCACAATATCAGCTCACTGCAACCTCCACCTTCCAGGCTCAAGTGATTCTCATGCCTCAGCCTCCTGAGTACCACCATGCCCAGCTAATTTTTGTAGTTTTAGTAGAGATGGGATTTTGCCATGTTGGCCAGGCTAGTCTTGAACTCCTGGCCTCAAAGTGATCTGCCTGCCCGGCTGAGATTACAGATATGAGCCACCGAGCCCGACCCCAGATTTTTTTTTTTTTTTGAGATCATATTGGCTTTGAGGTTCCATGAGATTTTGTGTGACCTTTCAGATAAGTTGCTTTCTGTCTATAAAAAGAGTCATGGAGATTTAGATAGGGATGCATTGAAACTCTAGATTGCTTTGAGTAGTTTTGACATCTTAACAATATTAAGTCTTTCAGTCCATGAATGGGGGATGTGTTTCCATTTATTTATATATTCTTTAATTTCTTTCAGCAATGTTTTGTAGTTTGTACAAATCTATCAACTCCTTAGTTATATATCTGTTATATTCTTAAGTGTTTTACTCTTTTTGATTATATTATAAATGGAATTGTTTTTGTGACTTTCCTTGTAGGTTGCTCATTGTTAGTATATAGAAACAGACCTGACTTCTGTGTGATCTTGCTACTTTGCTGAATTAATTTATTAATTTGAACATATTTTAAAAGGAATTTTAGTGTTTTCTACATTTAAGATTATATCATCTTAAAATAGAGATAATTTAACTTCTTTCTTTACAATTTGGATGCAATTTTTTCTCTTACTTAATTGCTTTGTCTAGAACTTCCAATACCATGTTGAATAGAAGTGCTGAAAGTGATCATTTTTGCCTTGTTCCTGATCTTAAAGGAGAAGTGGTTCAGTCTTTAACCCTTGAGTATGATGTTCAGGGGGTTTTCATCTATGGCTTTTATTATATTTAGGTAGTTTTGCTTAATTCCTATTTTGTTGACTGTTTTTATCATAGAGAGATGTACAGTTTTTTTCAAATGCCTTTTCTTTATCAATTAAAATGATCATGGGGTTTTCTTTCTCCTTCATTCTCTTAATGTTGTATATTACATTGATCAGTTTTAATACTGAACCATCCTTGCATTCTAGGAATAAATCTCACTTGGAATAGATCTAACTTGGTTATGGATTATAATCCTGTTAATATGCTGCTGAATTTGGTTTGCTAATTTTTGGTTGAGGATTTATTTTCCTATAGTGTCTTTGCCTGGCTTTCACATGAGGATAATGCTGGCCTTATAGAAGGAATTAAGAAGTGTTTCTTCCCCTTTGATTTTTTGGAAAAGTTTGAGAAGGAGTGGTATTTGGTCTTCTATAAAAATTTTGTAGAATTCAGCATTGAAGTCATCAGATTCAGGACTTTTCTTTGTCAAGAGAGTCTTGTGATTACTAATTTAATTGCCTTACTAGTTATAGGTCTATTCAAATTTTCTTTTCTTTTTTTTTTTTTTGAGATGGAGTTTCACTCTTGTCACCCAGGCTGGAGTACGATGGCATGATTTCGGCTCACTGCAACCTTTACCTCCTGGGTTCAAGCAATTCTTCTGCCTCAGCCTCTGGAGTAGCTGGGATTACAGGCGTCTGCCACCACACCCAGCTAATTTTTGTGTTTTTAGTAGAGACGGGGTTTTACCATGTTGTCCAGGCTGGTCTCAAACTCCTGACCTCAGGTGATCCTAAAGTGCTGGGATTACAGGCATGATCCACCACACCCGGCCCAGATTTTCTATTTCGTGTGACTTAGTCTTGGTAAATTGTGTTGTGTTTCTAGGAATTTGTTCATGTAATCTAGGTTATTCAATTTGTTGTTTTCTTAGTCCATCTAGCTAAAGATTTGTCGATGCTTTCGAAGAACGAACTTTTAGTTTCAATAATTTTCTAGTTTTTCTATCCTTATATTTGTTTTGTCTTTGCTCTAATCTTCATTATTTCCTTTCTTCTGCTAGCTTTTGGTTTAGATTGTCCTTCTTTTTCTAGTTTCTTAATTTGTAAAATTAGGTTGTTAATTTGAGATCGTTTTTGTTTTTTTAATGTTAAGTGTTTATAACTATAAACCCCCCCGCCTTAACATTGCCTTCACTGCATCTCATGAATTTTGGTATGTTTTGTTTTCATTTTCATTCATTTCTAACTATTTTCTAATTTTTCTTGTCATTTCTACTTTGATCTATTGGTTGTTTTAAAGTGTGTTAATTTCCACAAATTTGTGAATTTTCCAGTTTTCTGTTAATGATTTCTCACTTCATTTCATTGTGGTTGGAAAAGATATTTTATATCCTTCTTTTTATATCTATTGAGATGTAATATTTGGCCTGATATATGGTCCATTTGGGAAAATGCTCCATGTATACCTGAGAAAAACTCGTATGTGGTTGTTGTTGGGTACAATGTTCTTTATAAATCTGTTAAATCTAGTTGGCTTATTGTGTAGTTTAAGTTGTTTGTTTCCTTACCTTTCATATAGTTGTTGTGTCCCTTAACAAGAGTGAGTCATAGAAGTATCCAACTATTATTGTGGAATTATTGATTTTTCTCTGCAATTTTATCAGTTTTTGCTTCATATGTTTTGATTGTCTCTTATTAGATGTGTAAATGTTATCGAGCTATTGACAGCTCCCCACCTGATGCATTAGAGACCAATACTATGACACCGAGTTTTTTGAGAAAAGAAAAGCTTTATATTGCAAATTGACTGACAGAGACGGAGTGTCAAGCTCCAATACTGTCTCCTTATGCTGTTTTTTTAACTTAATTTTTTTTCTGGGTACATAGTAGATGTATATATTTATGGGGTACATGAGATATTTTGATAGAGGAATACAATGCATAATAATCAGATCAGGGTAAATAGGATATTCATCACCTCAAGCATTTATTCTTTCTTTTTGTTATAAACTGTCCAATTATACTCTTTTAATTATTTTTAAATGTACAATAAATTATTGTTGACTGTAGTCATCCTGCTGTGCCATCAAATACTAGATCTTATTTATTATACCTAATTATATTTTTATACCCATTAACCATACCCATTCTCTTCCACCCTTCCCAACTTCTGATAATCATCATTCTACTGTCTCCATGAGTTCAATTGTTTTAATTTTTTAAGCTCCCACAAGTAAGTTAGAACATGCGAAATTTGTCTTTCTGTGCCTGGCTTATTTCACTTAACATAATGACCTTCAGTTCCATCCATATTGTTGCAAATGACAGGATCTCATTTTTTTTATGACTGAATAGTTCTCCATTGTGTATATGTACAACATTTTCTTTATCCATTTCTCTATTGATGGACAAAGGTTGCTTTCAAATCTTGGTTATTGTGAATAGTGCTGCCAGAAACGTAAGAGTGCAGATATCTGTTCAATATACTGATTTCCTTTCTATAGGTATATGCCTAGTAGTAAGATTGTTGGATCATAGGGTAGTTCTGGTTTTAGTTTTTCAAGGAACCTCCAAGCTGTTCTCTAGAGTGATGGTACTAATATACATTCCCACCACCCGTGTACAAGGGTTCCTTTTTCTCTCCATCTTGGCCAGCATTTGTTAATCCCTGACCTTTGGACAAAAGTCATTTTAACTGGGGTGAGATGATAGCTCATTTTAGTTTTGACTTGCATTTCTCTGATGATAAACGATGTTGAGCACCTTTTCATATATCTGTTTGCCATTTGTATGACTTCTTTTGAGAAAGGTCTATTCATATGTTTTGCCTAATTTTCAATCAGATTGTTAGTTTTTTTTTTTTTCTATTGAGTTGTTTGAGCTCCTTATATATTCTGGTTATTAATCCCTTGTCAGACAGTTTGCAGGTATTTTTTTTCCCATTCTGTGGGTTGTGTCTTCACTTTGTTAATTATTTCTTTTGCTATGCAGAGGCTTTCTAACATGATGTGTTAACGTGTGTTAACTTGATTTGTCTATTTTTTCTTTGGTTGCCTGTGCTTATGGGGTATGACTCATGAAATCTTTGCCCAGTCCAATGTCCTGGAGAGTTTTTTCAGTGTTTTCTTTTACTAGTTTCATAGTTTGAGGTCTTAGATTTAAGTCTTTAATCTATTTTTTATTAATTTTTGTATATGTAAGAGATAGGGATTTGGTTTTATTCTTCTACATATGGATAGACAGTCTTCACAGCACCATTTGCTGGAGACTCTTCTTTCCTCAAGTTCTTGGCAACTTTGTTGAAATTGGTTAACTGTCGGTGTATGGATTTGTTTCTGGGTTCTCTGTTCTATTCAGTTGGTCTATGTGTCTATTTTTATGCTGGTACTATGCTGTTTTGACTAATACAGCTCTGTAGTATAATTTGAAGTCAGTTAATGATTTACAATTTTGTTCTTTATGCTCAAGACAGCTTTGACTATTCTGGGTCTTTTGTAGTTCCATATAAATTTTAGGGTTTTTTTTTTCCCTATTTCTGTGAAGAATATCAAAGGTACTTTATATGATAGAGCTTACACTGAATCTGTAGATTTCTTTGGGTGCTATGGATATTTTAACAATATTGATTCTTCTAATTCACAAAAATGAAACATCTTTCCTTTTTGTGTGTATCCTCTTCAATTTCTTTTATAAATGCTTTATGGGTTTCATAGTTGAGATCTTTCAATTTTTTGGTTTAGTAAATTCCTAGGTATTTTATTTTACTTATAGCTATTGTAAATGGGTTTACTTTCTTGGTTTCTTCTCTAGATTGTATCCTGTCGGCATATAGAAATGCTACTGATTTTTGTATGTTGATTTTGTATCCTGCAACTTACTGAATTTATCAGTTTTAATAGTTTTTTTTTTAGTGGAGTCTAGGTTTTTCCAAACAACATCATATCATGTACAAACAAGGATAATTTGACTTCTTGCTTTCCAATGTGGATGCTCTGTATTTCCTTTTCTTTTTCTTTTTTTTAAAAATTTGCCCCAAAAAGTTTTATTTCTTCTTCTTTTTAGACTTTTATTTTAAGTTCAGGGGTATAAGTGCAGGTGTGTTACTTAGGCAAACTTGTGTCATGGAGGTTTATTGTTCAGATTATTTCATCACCCAGGCATTAAGCCTAATATCCATTAGTTGTTTTTCCTGATCCTTTTCCTCCTCCCCACCTCCATCCTCCAAAAGACCCAAATGTGTGTTGTTCCCCTCTATGTGTTCATATTTTCTCATCATTTAGCTCCCACTTACAAGTGAGAACATGTGGTATTTGATTTTCTGTTCCTGAGTTAGTTTGCTAAGGATAATGGCCTCCAGCTCCATTTATGTATCTGCAAATGACATGATCTCATCTTTTATGGCTGCATAGTATTCCATGGTGTATTTGTACCACATTTTCTTTATGCAGTCTACCATTGGTGGGCATTTGGGTTGATTCAGTGTCTTTGCTATTGTGAATAGTGCTGCAATGAACATATATATATGTGTGTCTTTATAATAAAATGTTTTATATTCCTTTGAGTATATATTCAGTGATGAGATTGCTGGGCCAAATGGTATTTCTGTCTTTAGGTCTTTGAGGAATTGCCACACTGTCTTCTATGATGGCTGAACTAACTTATCCTCTCATCAACAGTGTAAAAGGATTCCTTTTTCTCTACAACCTTGCCAGCATCTGTTATTTTTTAACTTTTTAATAGTAGCCATTGACTGGAGTTAGATGGTATCTCATTGTGGTTTTGATTTGCATTTCTCTAATGATCAATGATGTTGAACTTTTTTCCATATGATTGTTGGCTGCATGTATGTCTTCTGTTGAAAAGTATCTTTTCATGTCCTTTGCCCAATTTTTTATAGTGTTGTTTGTTTCTTGTAAATTTAAGTTCCTTTTAGATGCTGAATACTAGACCTTTGTCAGATGCATAGTTAGCAAAAATTTCTCCCATTCTTTAGATTGTCTATTTATTCTGTTGATAGTTTCTTTTTCTGTGCAGAAGCTCTCTAGTTTAGTTTCCATTTGTCAATTTTTGCTTTTGTGGCAGTTTCTTTTGACATTTTTGTCATGAATCTTTGCCTGTGCCTATGTCCTGGATGGTATTGCTTAGGTTGTCTTCCAGCATTTTTATAATTTTGGGTTTCACATTTAAGGCTTTAATCCATCTTGAATTAATTTTTGCATGTGATGTAAGGAAGGGGTCTAGTTTCAATCTTTTGCATATGGCAAGCCAGTTATCCCAGCACCACTTATTTATTTTATTTCTTTTGGACATGGAGTCTTGCTCTGTCACCCAGGCTGGAGTGCAGTGGCACCATCTCAGCTCACTACAACCTTCGCTTTCCAGGTTCATGCAATTCTCCTGCCTCAGCCTCATGAGTAACTGGGACTACAGGTGCGTACCACCATGCCCAGCTAATTTTTTTTTGTATTTTAGTAGAGACGTGTTGCCTAGGCTGATCTTGACCTCCTGAGCTCAGGCAATCTGACTGCCTCAGCCTCCCAAAGTACTAGGATTATGGGCGTGAGCCACTGCACCCAGCCAGCACCACTTATTGAATAGGGAATTCTTTTTCCATTGCTTGTTTTTTTTTCACATTAGTTGAAGCTCTGATAGTTGTAGGTGTGTGTTCTCATTTCTGGGTTCTTTTTTCTGTTCTATTGGTCTATGCATCTGTTATTGTTTGAGTACCATGCTGTTTTGGTTGCAATAGCCCTGTAGTATAGTTAGAAGTTGGGTAGCATGATGCCTTCTGCTTTATTCTTTTTGCTTAGGATTGCCTTTGCTATTCAGGGATGGCTTTTATTTCTTTCTCTTGTCTAATTGCTCTATCTACAACTTTCCAGTATTATGGTGAATGACGGTGGTGAAAGTGGGTATCTTTGTTATGTTCTAGATTTCAGTTTTCTCTCCCATTCATTAAGATACTAGCTGTGGGTCTGTCATATATGGCTTTTGTTGTGTTGAGGTAAGTTCCTTTATACCCAACTTTTTTAGGGTTTTTATCATGAAGGATGTTGAATTTTATTAAATGCTTTTTCAGCATCAGTTGAAATGACCCTATAGATTTTGTCCTTCTTTCTGTTGATATGATCTGTCAGATTGTTTAATTTGCATATGTTGAACCTCTTTACATCCCTGGGATACATCCTACTTGATCATGTTAAATGATATTTTTAATGTGTTGTTACCTGGTTTGCTAATTTTTTGTTAAGGACTTCTGCATCAATGTAATTAGCGATATTTGCCTGTAGTTTTCTCTTTTTTAAAAAATAGGGTTTTGGTGAGTTTTTATATCAGAGTAATACTGTCCTTGTAGAATGAGTTTGAAAGTATTTCCTTCCCCTCTGTTTTTCAGACAAGTTTAAATAGGATTGATATTACTTCTTCTTTAAGTGTTGGGTGAAATTCAGCAGTGAAATCCTTGGGTCCTGGGCTTTTCTTTAATAGAGGACTTTTTTTTTTCTCTTGAGATAGGGCCTTGCTCTGTTGCCCAGCCTGGAGTGGAGTGGCACAATCTCGACTCACTGTAGCCTAAACTTCCTGGGCTCAAGCAATCCTCCCGCTTCAGCCTTTTTAGTAAATGGGACCACAGGCACATACCACCACACCTGGCTAATTTTTGTATTTTTTGTAGAGATGGGGTTTCGCCATGTACCCAGGCTGGACTCAAACTCCTAAGCTACAGCAATCTGCCTGCCCTGGCCTTCCATAGTGCTGGGATTACAAGTGTGAGCCACCACGCCTGGCATAATGGAAGACTTACTACTGATTTAATCTTACTCATGTTTGGTTTGTTAAATTTTTCTATTTTTTCTTTTTCTTTTTCATCTTTTTTGAGTTAGGGTTTCACTCTTGTTGCTCAGGCTGGAATGCAATGGCACAGTCTCAGCTTACTGCAACCTCTGCCTCCCGGGTTCAAGTGATTCTCCTGCCTTAGCCTCCCAAGTAGCTGAGATTACTGGCGTGCACCACCACGCCCAGCCAATTTTTTTGTATTTTTAGTAGAGACGGGGTTTCTCCATGTTGGTCAGGCTGGTCTTGAACTCCCAACCTCAGGTGATCTGCCCACCTTGGCCTCTCAAAGTGTTGGGATTACAGGCGTAAGTCACTGCACCGAGCCAAAATTTTCTATTTTTTCATAGTCCAGTCTTGCTAGGATGTATGCATCAAGAGATTTATTTATTGATTTTAGGATGTTCAACTTGTTGGTGTATACTTTTTCATAATTGTCCCTTATAGTCCCTTTTATTTCTGTTGTTATTGGAGCTCCTTTGTGTGTTGTTTCTTCTTTCTTGCTGCTTTTCGAATCCTTTCTTTATTCCTTACTTTTGGGGGCTTGATAATTAAATGTCTTGAGGTAGTCTTATTTGGATTAAATCTTCTTGGTGCCCTATAATCTTCTTGTACCTGAATATTGATATCTTACTCTAGATTTGGAAAGTTCTCTGTTGTTATCCATTTGAATAAACTTTCTGCCCTGATCTCTTTCTCTTCCTCCTCTTTAAGGCCAGTATCTTAGGTTTGCCCTTTTGAGGCTATTTTTCTGGATCTTGTAGGTGTGCTTTATTATTTTTTATTCTGTTTCCGTTTGTCTCCTCTGATGGTGTATTTTTAAATAGCCTGTCTTCAAGCTGACTAATATTCTTTTTTTTGTTGTTGTTCAATCCTGCTATTAAGAGACTGTATCTAGTGCATTCTTTAGAATGTCAATTGCATTATTCAGCTCCAGCATTTCTGCTTGATTCTTTTTAACTGTTTTAATTTCTTTGTTAAATTTTTCTGATGGGATTCTGAATTCCTTCTCTGTGTTACTTTAGATTTCATTGAGCTTTCTCAGAACAGCTATTTTCAGTTCTCTGTCTGAAATGTTACATATCCCCTGTCTCTCTGGCATTGGTCACCGGTGCCCTATTTAGTCCATTTGGTGAGGCCAGGTGTTTCTGGATGTTCTTTATACTTGTAGATGTTTGTCTGTGTCTGGGCATTGAAAAGTTAGGTATTTGTTAGTCTTTGCAGTCTGAGCTCATTTGTACCAGTCCTTCTTGAGAATACTTTCCAGATACTCAAACAGACTTGTGTGTTGTGATCTAAGTCATTGGTCACTGCAGTCATATCTCCTTTAGGGAGCACCTCAACCCTAATAACACTGCAGTTTTTGTAGGCTCATACAGGTACTACCTCAGTAGTCTTGCGTAAGATCCAAAAGCATTCTCTGGATTACCAGTCAGACTCTTGTTCCCTTACTTTCCCCCAAGGAAACATAGTCTCACCCTCTGTGCTGAGCTGCTTGGAACTAGGAGAGGCAAGACACAAGGACCCCTGTGGCTACCACCACTGGAACTGCACAGGGTCAGACAGAAGGCAGCACAGCACTGGTCTCACCCAAGGCTTGCAGTGACCACTACCTGGCTATCGTTTATGTCTCCTCAAAGCCCAAAGGTTTTACCATCATCAGCAGGTGGCAAATCCATCCAGGCTGTCCTTCCCTGAAGGGTGGCAAGTTTTCCCCAGCCTCAGGTGGGTCTAGAGATGCCATTGTGGGACTCTACCTGGTGCTGTATTCTACTGCAGCTGAACTGGCACCCAAGTCAAAAGACAAAGTCCTCCCTATCCTTCTTTTCTCTTTCCTCAAGGAAAGGAGTTCCTCACCATGGCCACCACTACCCCAGGGCCACGCAAGTACTGCCTGTCTATGACCAATGTTTACGGAAGGCCCAAAGCCTCTTCAGTCAGCTTTTGGTAAATGCTGCCAGTCATGAGTCTCTCCCTTCAGGACAGTGGGCTCCCCTCTGGCCCAGGGTAGGTCCAGAAATGCTTGGTGCTTTACCCCACTGTGGCCAAGCTGATAACCAAGCTGACTTTTAGTTCTTATCAAGATGCTCTTTTATGTGGATAGTGTTCAGTTTGGTGTTCCTATGGTGGGGGGTAGTGGGGGTACAATTGCTGGAGGCTTCTATTCAGCCATCTTGTTCTGCCTCACCTCTCCCATGCTATTTTTATGGCAGCATGTTTACTAGAATAGATTTGGGGGTAGATATTGGGATTAACAGGTGATTGGTGGAAGGAAAGGAGAATTTTGGAAAGTTCTTTGGCATGTGCAGTTATTGCTTCATGCTAACTCATGGATTGCATGTGCAAATTTGGGGAGTTGATATGACACGTGGTAGAAATTTAGGCTGTGATGTCAGTAAGCTCATTCTGTGTAAACTCCTGTCAGCCATCTTGATTTTAATGATTTTTGCCAGTTTTTTCTTGTTCTTACAAGGTTAGAGAGTTTTGGCATCTCAGTAGGTTATGTCTAATTATCTGCTATCCTACAAACTCAAGAATTTTTGTTAGTTATTGACTTCTTACTACTTGGGTAATAGTTTGAGTTTCAGTATTTCAACAAGTTGTTTCTTATCTGTTATCCTTTAAACATAGGAATTTAGACTGGTTTTCTTAACTCTTTGTGGCATGGTTTTATAAATCTTTATAATTGTTATATCTTGTTATAGTGAGTCTTTTATTAACATATAATGTTCTTCCTATCTCTTGTAACCTTTGTTTTGATTTAAAGTCTCTTTTGTCTGATATTAATATAGCCACTTCTGCTCTCTTACTATTTGCATATAATTTTTAAAAAATCCTTCCGCTTTCAACTTATTTGTGCCATTGGACTTAAGTTGAAGCTCTTGTAGAGAGTATACAGTTGGATTATGTGTTTTTATACATTCTAATTTCTGTGTTTTAGGGAATTTAATCCATTTACATTTAAAGTAAATACTGAGAAGGATAGACTTATTTCTGCCATTTTGCTATTTTCTACGTATCTTATACCTTTCTTGTTTTTCATTTCCTGCGGTACTGTTTTCCGTTGTGTTTAGTTGACTTTTTTTGATGCTGAAATGTTTAAATTTCTTTCTCATTTCCTTTTGTATGTATTCTGTAGATATTTTCTTTGTGATTGCTCATGGGGATTTCATTTCACATCATAAAGCTGTTACATTATAATTTGAATTTATTCCAGTTTAACTTTTCTAACAGACAAATACTCATTTTCTTTACAGCTTTATTCCCACTACTTTTGGTTGTTGATGTCACAAAATTATAGTCTTGTACTTAATGTGTCCCAAAGCCTAATTAATAATTATTTTATATATATTAGTTTCTTAAATTATGTAGAAAACAAAATGTGGAGTTACAAACCAAAGTTACCACAAGTCTAGCTTTGAAACTAATTTTGTTTTTGTAAAATATGCTAATTATTTAAATCATGTAGAAAGCAAGGAGTTACAAACTATTGTTACAGTAATACTAGCTGTTATAATTATGCATGAATTCAACTTCATTAAGATTTTTATTTCATCATACAGCTTTAAGTTACTATCTAGATCTTTCATTTCACCTTGCAGGACATCCTTAGGTATTTTCTACAGAGTAGGTCTAGTGGTAAATGACTCCCTCAGCTTTTGTTTACCTGAGAGTGTCTTAATTTTTTTTACCTTTGAAGGACAATTTTCCCAAATATAATAGGATTTTTGGTTGCCCAGGGTTTTTCTCGTATTTTTGTATTTGTTTGTTTTTTGCTTTGAATATATTGACCTACTGCCTTTGGACCTCCAAAGTTTCTCATAATAAGCTACTGATAGTATTATGGAGGATCCTTATATGTGCTTCTCTCTTGCTGCTTTCAAGATTCTTTCTTTTTGTCATTCAGTAGTTTCATTATAATTTGTTTCTGTGTGGTACTCGTTGTTTTCATCTTATTTGGAGTTCATTCAGCTTTTGATATTTGTATTCATGTCCTTCATCATATTTGGGAAGTTTTTAGCCTTTATTTCTTCAAATATTCTCTCTTCCTCTCTTTTTCTTCTTCTGGAACTCCTGCATTTATATGTTGGACCACTTAATGGTGTTCCATGTGCCCCTTAGGATTTGTTCACTTTTCTTTAATTTTTTTTTTATGCTTTGCACTTGATAATTTTTATTGTCCTGGCTTCAAATTCGTTGATCTTTTTTCTGCCTGTTCACATTTGCCCTTGAATACCTCTAGTGAATTTTTCATTTCAGTTATTGTACTTTTCAGTTCTAGAATGTCTGTTTGGTTTCTTTTTAGGTTTTCTATCTCCATATTGATATTTCCATTTTGTTTATAACATCTATTTCTTGACTTTTTTTACATCACTTTTTTTAGTTTTTTGAGCATCTTTAAGACAGTTTTAAAGTCTTTGCCTAATAGATCTTCCATCTTGTTTTCAAGGACAGTTTCTGTTTATTATATTTTTTCCTTTGAATGCATCATATTTTCCTGTTTCATTGTATGCTTTGTGTTTTTTGTTGAAAACTGGACATTTGAATCTAGTAATGTGTTAACTCTGGAAATCAAATTATCTTCCTTTCTGTAGGACTTCTAAAATTATTTTTGTTTATTAGTTTGTTTTTTCGATTGTTGTAGGTTGTCGGAGTGGCAAGAATAAGCCTGAAGCGTATAGTTAAAAATCTCATTTTTTTTTGTCTGAGCCTGCGCCTTTTCTTGGAAATGCACAGTTGCTTTCTAATTTTCCCCATTGATACAGTTGTTTCAGAAAACCCAGTTTTAGTGTCTGGCTCTCAAAAAGGGAAAATAGAAAAATAAAGAGAGGACTTTTTTTTTTAATTTAAATTTTAATTTTTTAAAAGTGCCGGCCCTTTAAATCCCCAAGGAAAGCCTTCAGCCTGGGGAGGAGGGAATTGCAATAAAGGAGGGAGGTACTACAACAATAGTGGTATGCCTCTTTGTCTGTACCTCTGTAATCAAAGGTTGCAATCAGTGATCAGAACACAGATCCCTAATATTTGTGAGATAAGATCCCTTTTCTTCTACCCTGGCTTTGCAGGCTGTATGTAGACTGCTTCAGAAATGCATAAATGGCTACCTGCTATGGGACTAGGTGTGGAGATGGGTTGCTGCTATTGTGCTAAGAGCTAAAATTGATGAAAATTAACAGCACTCTTACTGTCCAAGCCTACCCCTTGAAATTGCAAGCCTTGCCGGGCTTGGTGGCTTACGCCTATAATCCCAGCACTTTGGGAGGCCGAGGCGGGCGGATCACGAGATCAAGAGATCGAGATCATCCTGGCCAACATGGTGAAACCCCGTCTCTACTGAAAATACAAAAAAATTGCCAGGCGTGGTGGCACGTGCCTGTGGTCCCAGCTACTTGGGAGGCTGAGGCGGAAGAATCTCTTGAACCCAGGAGGCGGAGGTTGCAGTGAGCCGGGATTGCGCCACTGCCCTCCAGCCTGACAACAGAGCAAGACTCCGTCTCAAAAAAAAAAAAAAAGAAATTGGAAGTCTTCAGTAAACTCCAGATTTTTGAAATAATTACATTAGACAGATTCTGCCAATGCAGGTGGTGTTTAGGTCGGAAGACAGATTCCTGGTGCTTCCTACTCCACCACAAAGAAGTGATAAATATTTGTGGTGATAGATATGTTAATTACCCTGATCTGATCACTATATATGTATTGAAATATCATTATAATATACCATAAATATGTCCAATTATTATTTGTCAATTAAAAAATAAAGTAGAAAGAAATAAGAGACATGCCTTGATAGGAGTTTTTGACATTTGGGTCTCTGGAGACTTAAACTTTGTGTCTTTGTACAACTCAGAATATCTTCATTTTACCCTCTTAAAAGGTATTTTAGTTTGGTGTAAAATTCTAGTTTCACAGTAATTTTCCTTTAGCACTTTAAAGATTCTGTTTTATTGTTTTGTTTGATACTGATGAGGAGTCTACTGTCAATGTGATTATTTTTCTTTTTTGAGTACTGTCTTTTCTATCTGGTACCTTTTAAGATGTTGTAGTTTATTTGATACTCTACATTCTTAGTAACAGGTATCAAAGGATTGTCTTTATGTTTTTTTGGTACTCAGAGTACACATTTTTAACTGTACAGTTCACTGAATTTTGACAAATATTTACTCTCGTAACCATCACCACGACCATAATGTAGGACATATCTATTACCTTCAAAAATTTCACTCCTTCCTCTTTGCAGTCAGTCTGCTTCCTTCAGGCTCTTTTCTCTGGAAACTACTAATCTGTTTTCTATTGCTATAGTTTTGCCTTTTCTAGAATTTTATATAAGTCAAATAAATAAAACATATAATCTCTGTTTTGATCTTTCATTTAGCATAATGCTTTTGAGGTTCATCTGTTTTGCTGTATGTATAAGTAGTTTTTTCTTTTTTATTGTTGAGCAGTATTCCATTGTAGGTTTGTACTATAATTTGTTTATCTGTTTCTTAGTTCATGGAAATTTAGGTTGTTTTCATTTTTGGCTATTATGAATAATGCTGCTGTATATATTATTATGAATAATGCTCATGTATATCTTTGTGTAGACATATGGTTTTTTTTTCAGAGTCCACATTTAAAAAAAAATTCTTTTATATTTTTGAGACAGGGTCTTGCTCTGTTGCCCAGGCTGGAGTACAGTGGCATGATTATGGCTCACTGCAGCCTTGACCTTCTAGGCTCAAGTGATTCTTCTGCCTCAGCCTCCTGGGTAGCTGGGACTATGGGCACGTACCACCGTGCCTGGCTGATTTCTGTATTTTTGGTAGGGGTGGGGTTTCACCACGTTGCCCAGGCTGGTCTCAAACTCCTGGGCTCAAGCTATCTACCTGCTTCATCCTCTTAAAGTGCTGGGATTATAGGTATGAGCCACTGCACCCAGTCCAGAGTCCATGTTTAATCTGAGGTTTTGCATCTTTCTTCAATCCTAGCATATTCTCTGCTCCTATCATCCAAATATTGCATGTTTCAATTTTTTTCTTCTCCGTTTTTGTGAAATTCTCAGTAGGTTGAGAGGTTCAAACAAATTTTTTATGTCTCTTAACCACTCTTGTTTTTTAATCTCATTTGTCTCTCTGTACCACAGGAATTCTTTACTGTCTTTTAATTTGCTAATTTGGTCTTTGATCGTATTCTGCTTAGACTTTGTCCTATATATTGGCCTTTACTTTGTGATAATGCTTTTTAGTGACAATTTCTAAGTAGGTATTTTTCAAACCTGTTTAAAAACATAAATGAAAAGGAATAGGTTTCTAGAAATTCAAGGCCTTATGAAGTTGGCAAAACTGCCTCTGCTACACTTCATATGGTAAGAGATAGGATTGAGAAAACCTTTGAATAATAAAGGACCAAAGTGATTAGGAGCGAAATATCAGACTAAGGATACAATCCTCAGCAAAACCTTTGAGCTGGATAAAATTACACTTAAGGCAGTGGAGGAAGATTAAGAAAGTGGATTTTCTATCAGCACTTAATAGCTTTATGAGACCCACCCAAACAAGGAAGCAGAGAAAGAGGGAGAGGAGGAAGGAGTATGTAGGTAGGTATAGGGGTTAGAGGGCAAAAGAAATATCCTTTGAGAATGCATCAGAGAACTGTGGGTGTGATTGTCAGTACATGGAACTGCCTGAAAACAGATAGATGGGAAGCCTTCTGAGTTTGAGTGAGTTGTACCAAAGAAATTACAAGCTTGACCTATAAAAAGGCTTTTATTGCTAAGACTTAAATCAGTCCTTAGGACGTCAACCTTCTATGAACAAGAAGCAGGCTATATAATCCCAGCACTTTGAGAGGCCTAGGTGGGCAGATCACGAGGTCAGGAGATTGAGACCATCCTGCCTAACATGGTAAAACCCCGTCTTTACTAAAAATACAAAAAAATTAGCCAGGCGTGGTGTCACATGCCTGTAGTCCCAGCTACTCAGAAGGCTGAGGCAGAAGAATCACTTGAACCTGGGAGGTGGAGATTGCACTGAACCAAGATTGCACCATTGTACTCCAGCCTGAACGACAAAAAAAAAAAAAAAAAAAAGGAAGCAGGCTAAGAGCTTTGCAATTCCTAAAGAAGTCATAAACATTTACTGATATTGCCAAGGAAGGTAATATAAAAGAAAGAAGCTTTTACAGGCCGATTCAGGAGCCATAGAGAACAGTGGATAGAAATTACCCTTTAATAGGAAGCACAAATAAGGGCCTGATTAAGCCCTGCCCGTAAGGTAAAGAGCTCTCACAATATTGGTCCAGCAGAATGTTAGCATGTTAGCATTAATATAGACCAATAGCTGACATATATTCCTCATTCTTTATATTTTCAAGTGGGAATGTTCACTGTGGTCTATTTTCGCAAAGAATCAACAATACAAATGAGTTCTTATGCATGTTTAATCTAAATATTGCTAAATATTTATTTGTAACTTTGTGGGAAACAGTATTCTATATGGTAATACTGTAGACATACTGGAGATAGTCTAATATTGAAGATTAACAGGGATAGGTCTGAAAAGAAAAACTGAGAAGAGGAGGGATCAGAGTCCTTGAACCTTATAGTTTGCCTAGATTCATCTAGGGGTGTACACATCCACAAAGATTAATAAATTTTAGGATCTGTCTATCATGAGTTGATATTCTGGTAAGGGAGATAACACATATAATCGTTTCAATATATGTAATATCTTCAGTAATACATGTTTTTATAAGATATTTGAAATGCCATAGAATACTTATAGGTAAGAGAGTTGGAGAAAATGTTAAGAAAGTGACATATCAGTATGACTTTGGGGGATGAATAGTAATTTTTTAATGAACCAATGGAACTAGAAAAAGGCATTTTTTACAGGTTTGAAGGTGTAAAACAACACGATCAGTTTCAGGAATGACAAAGTAGTATGGTATTTAAAGGAGCAGGAAGTAGGAGTTATACAAGGAGAGAAGAAGCTAGGAAGTGATGAAATTTGTTTAACACCTTGTAGGAATTATTGGTGGTGTCTATAGGAAGGAAGGAAGGAGGATAGACCTAAAACCTTTGGCTTACTAGTTCTGTGAGATTTGAGGGAACCACGTTCAATAAGTGTTTCCTGATAGAAGTTTCATGTTGCTTTAGTTACTTTTTCTCATTGTTCACTGTCATCTGTTTTTTTTTATTTATCTATTTGAGACAAAATCTCGCTCTGTTGCCAGGTTAGAGTGCAGTGGCGCAATCTCGGCTCACTGCAACCTCTGACTTCCTGGTTCCAGTGATTCTCCTGCCTCAGCCTCCCGAGTAGCTGGGATTACAGGCACACACCACCACACCCAGCTAATGTTTGTATTTTTAGTAGAGACAGGGTTTCACCATGTTGGCCAGGATGGTGTCGATCTCCTGACCTTGTGATCAGCCCGCCTCAGCCTTCCAAAGTGGTGGAATTACAGGCGTGAGCCACTGTGCCCAGCCTTTTAAAATTTTTTTATTTTCATTTTTTGGGATGGAGTCTTGCTCTGTCACCCAGGCTGGAGTGGAGTAGCACAATCTTGGCTCACTGCAACCTCTGCTGCCCGAGTTCAAACGATTCTCTTACCTCAGCCTCCCATGTAGCTGGAATTACAGGTGCACGCCACCATGCCTGGCAAATTTGTATTTTTTTAGTAGAGACGGGGTTTCAGCATCTTGGCCAGGCTGGTCTTGAACTCCTAATGTAGTGATCCACCATCTTGGACTCCCAAAGTGTGGGGATTACAGGTGTAAGCCACTGCACCCAGGATTCACTGTTATCTTTACAGGAGCCTTCAATTTTAGTAATTTCCCAGTCCTTTCAAGATCACCACATAATCTCTCCTCTTTGATTATTTTCTTCAAAGGATAAAATTTCACACATTTTCTAAATAGCAAATAGAGTTCTAAGAATGAGTCAAAAATAAAACAATTTTGATATTTCCAAGAAAGTGGGTTTGCAGTTCAATTGATGAATAAGATTTATATTTCAATCTAGAGAGTCTGATTCATAAACCTTTAATTTGAGAAAGCATATTTTAATATTCTATATTTTCTAAGCAGTACAGTATACTTCTTGTCTAAATTCTTTTAAAACTTTGATTGCATGTTTATATAACATCTATTGGAATAAATTGTTTTAAGGAAAAACATCTAAACTTCCCTGTAATGATTTATATGGCCTTACCTTTTTCTTAATTCAGGATAAATGTGTATCTGGCCCTTTGTTTTTTAAGAATAGCATTATGTTTATTTAATGGAAAATGCCACAAAATTATGCTATTAGAATACTTTTTTTGGTTATTTTAGTAGTTTCTCATTACATTAATTAGGAATTAATCAAAGTGTTTAGTTGTTTATATGCAGCTTAGTTGAGATGTTATAGGAAAAAATCACTTTACTTGTTCTTATAGCTTCTTGAGTTATTATAAGAAAAAAATTGAGAAGGATGGCCAGTACTATATTGAAACAGAACTTTCTGTTTAATGTATTTTGAATGGAAAAAAAAATGTTCTCAGTTAAATTAGAGATAAAGAGAAGGGAAAGGGATCGAGAGATGCTATTTTGTAAATATCCTGTTCAAATAAGTGCTAGTTTGTGCCTTAAGTCAGAAAATATATAATTTGCCCCTTTACCATTCTTATATGATCTAAATTTTGCTTAAATTTTTAGAGAGGAGAAGAAAGCAGTTATTAGCAACATCCTTTGGTGGTTCTTGGGACAACTTTGTCCATATATTACAGATTCCTATATTTCCTCTTTTCCCCGCTTCAGCTTTCTAATAAGACAACAGATTCTTGTCATACTTGGAAAAAAATTGAAATATTTTTCTTGGGAGAACACTGGCTATATCAAAAAAGGGTTTCTCTTAGATTTCTTTTGTTATCCTGCAGTAGGGGCTTCCACATTTTAAATTGTACCTTTTATGTGTTTTAAATTTTTTATTTAAATTAGCTTTGGTGAATTTATGTGAATAATAGAGATGTTGCTGAGGCAGTTCTTTTTTCACACAGTTTTCTCTATGAAGACCCTGCATTATCAGGAGCCGTTGTCTTCTCAGAAACAGTTAATTTGCTTTCATCTTATGCTAGAGTTTTCACTTGTTTCAGTTATTGTAGCTCATTTTTCTAAAAAATATTTATATCTTTGTTATCTATGTTGTTTGACCTATCAGACTATCCTTTTACTGATTTTTTTAAGAAGAGAAACTAACTCTGTGCTGTGTCCCCAGAGGATTAAATCTGCAACCGTTTCCTCTCCGTTCTTAGCAGTGATGGATCAGAATGGGCCACTCTCCTTACACGCCAAGAGTTTTGTTCAGGGTAGTAGTTTGTGGGGGGAAAAGTGGATTATGAAGTTAACTATGAAGGTCTCCTTGGTTGAATTTGTTTTTTTTTTTTTAGACAGAGTCTCTGTCACCCAGGCTGTAGTGCAGTCATGTGATCTTAGCTCACTGCAACCTCCTCCTCCTGGATTCAAGCATTTCTTGTGCCTCAGCCTCCCAAGTAGCTGGGACCAAAGGCGTGTGCCACGACGCCTGGCTAATTTTTTGTACTTTTATAGAGACAGGGTTTTGATCTGTTGGCCAAGCTGGTCTTGAACGCCTGGCCTCAAGTGATCCACCTGCCTCAGCCTCACAAAGTGCTAAGATTACAGGTGTGAGCCACCATGCTCTGCCTCACTGCTAAAATTTTTAAAATATCATTCTTTATTTAACTATAGCAGGCTTTCTACTTAAAGAAAGGTAGTATTCTAAAGGTTTTGAAATAGAACTTTGAAATTCAGAATAGAGTTTTCCCATAGATGCAGATTTAAAAATATGGATTATAAAATCAGGCCTATCTATACAGACTGGTCCATAATATAAACTGTAATCAAACCAAAGACAATCGCAGTTAAATTGATAAGGTGGAAACTTATGTTCCTTTTACATGCAGGTACTTGTGAGAAACCTGGAGAGAGACCTGTAGAAATTTTGAATGGATACTCTCAGGAGCTTTTCAGATTGATATTGTATCTATTATATCTAATTTAATTTTAAAAATACCAAATGAAAAAAGAACTTTTGAACATGTTTGTTCAGATTTCTTGACACCCCCATTTATTCATTCAAGTAGATCCCCTTCTCCTTGGAAAAGTCAGCCTATTAGCATTATTCTAAATGTAGATTTTGTAGAAAAAGAAATGCATTTAAACTGGGCATGGTGGCTCATGCCTGTAATCCCAGCACTTAGGAGGCCAGGGCGAGTGGATTACAAGGTTAAGAGGTCGAGACCATCCTGGCCAACATGGTGAAACCTCGTCTCTACTAAAAATACAAAAATTAGCTGAGACATGGTGTCAGGCGCCTGTAGTCCTGGCTACTTAGGAGGCTGAGGCAGGAGAATTACTTGAACCCGGGAGGCGCAGGTTGCAGTGAGCCGAGATTGTGCCACTGCTCTCCAGCCTGGTGACAGAGCGAGACTGTCTCAAAAAAAAGTGCATTTACTACTTTTACCAAAAGTATGTTACTATGAAATAATAAAATACACATTTAATACCATAACTGAATATTTGCATTCTAAAGTTATATATTCTCTAAATTATATAGTGTAAACTAAAACTTATATAACACATTATTATCTATAGGCAATTTCCATCTTATGAACATGATTTGGTGGCCCATGACAGTTATTTAGTTCATTCCATTTTTTAAATAATGCACACTCATATTAATATGTTATTTTATTTATTATAAGAATATAGTATTTTAGCCACATTAGGAGTATAATACTTTTCCAACTAGCCTATTAGCATTTTTCAAATATATATATTTTCAAATATATATTATATATATTATATATGTAAAACCTATGTGTATATATATGTAGTATCAGTATATATATAAAACATATATAATATCTGTGTATGTATAATATATATACAATATATATTACTGTATTATTTTCAGGGGGAAGGGTGGTAGAAGGGAGAGGAAGGAAAGAAGTTTTACAATGAGAACTGACTATGAAACCATTAAGATCATGCCTTTGCACTCCTTTTTTCTCTTTCTCTGTTGTCTCCATTGCCTCTGAGGAACCTAAGGTTGAGAACAGTTGGAGTGAGGAAGCTGGGGAATGGAGGAGAAAGTCGAGCAAACCAGTTGAGGAATAAGTATGTTTGTGAGTAGGAGGCAGGGAGTACAGAGACAACTTGATCCCTACTCATTCCCCTAGTTCCTTACAATTCAGAATATATCCCATCAAAGTTGAAAGCTTGTGTCTTTATTATTAACACAGCTACCCTGAAAGCAGCAAGAACTCTGATTGGCCCAGAGAGTACTTTTTCTCAGTGGTGCAGTCCTATCCCTGGTTGCTGGCGGACAGCAACCCGGGCAGGGCTCCTTAGGGTGCTCTGAAAGGAGTTAGGATAGAGTTAGATTGTTGTTTGGATGTTTGTAAATTTGGTGTTTTAATTTATAAAATTGGGAGTACTCAAATGTAAAACACAAATAGAAATGCTAGTGACCAAAATATCAGAAGATTCTATCAGGAAATATTCTGGATTTCAATCTGAAATGTCCATATTCTGTGTATAATATGCCTTTAATTTTATTTTAATGTGTCATGGTTTTAATGCCAATAATTAAAACTAATTAGAAAAAAACTGCATGTATTTAAGTTAAAAAAATATTTTACAAGTCCAACCTATCAGCCATACATGTTATTTTAGCTGCACGTGTTTTAAACCAGCTAATTCTTCACAGAGTTAAACTATTCTTTCAAGTTTATGTTTTCTGAATTCCAAAGGATAAGAGGAAGCATAGATTCAAGTGCATTGTAGCATTAAAGATGATTTAGTAATCAGTTTTCATTTCAACTTTCTCCTTGTTCTTTGTCTAGGGAATAGTGGTCCTAGAAGAATGTCAGCTTCCAAAAGACATTTTGAAAAAACAAATACAATTTGCAGACCAAGCAGCTTCACTAAACATTCTAGGGAATCCTCAGGTTCCCCATGAGTGTCAAGATCCTATACCAGAACAAGATTTTGAAATGTCACCAAGCAGCCCTACTTTACTTCTTCGAAACATCGAAAAACAGGTAAAGTCAAAGTAAGGATATCAGTGGTATGAAATGACTTTTCATTGATTTTATAAACTATTCAAATAAACATCATTGTATGTGTATCTTCCTGGCATATAGGTTATTAAACTAGACTATTTGGCATTAAATACAATTAAAATATTTGACATCTGACCAGTCTGCATTATAATACCAATATAATTAAAATTACTTAATATGTAAAGTATTGGTATTGGTATTGCTATAGTATGATTATTTTTACAGGGATTGGAAAATCCTTTTTCTAACAAAATTGTTTATCATTGGACTTTTTTCAAGGAGAGAAAACAGTGGTACCAGTTAATACATCTGAATGGTGGTTTGACTAATTTATTGATCAAGATTTTTAGTGAAAGATAATATTGGAATATGGATTTCTTCATAAAAAATGATTATGTAAATGGAAAGTCAAAAAAGCTCCTAATAATTATTTTGATTCCAAAGCCTTCACTGGTATCTAAATTCTATTGTGGATAGCTCCACAAGTTTAATTATTGTGGCCAATCCATCCTGTATCTGTCCTAGGAAATCAAACAATTTATTTTGATTTAGACTTTGGTGGCTCTTAAACAAACTCGGTTTCTAGTATTTTGTTACTTTAAAGCAGAGCCATTCTTGACCATAGCTGCATCATTACATTGTTCCTCTGGGAAATGATACAGATTCATGCCTGCCTGCATCTAATTTCCCTGGGTTTTTCTGACATACCCTAATAATTAAATACAGGTTACTGTCTTATTCCTGGTAAACCAAAATATGGTATAATTTCTTCCACCCTGTATTTGTTAAATTTATAATTGCTCTGAGTTTTTCTTAATTGGAATGTATAATCAAAGCACTTATGAATATTTTGTAATTTAGAAAACTGTTCGGTAATTATCTGATGTCAAATTATAATGCACTTGACAATATAAGCAGTGATTTAAATTAGTTTTTGTTACATTTCTATATTCCAACTTCCCTCTTTCTTTTTCCTCCCCTCATCCAATACGATCAACCCTCATTCAGTTTGATCCTAGTTGTTTCACATTCTAGAGTAATTTATTTGCTTACTCAGTCAAATCTACTTTCACCATCTTTAGGTCACTACTTATTTATTGGAATTTATAATTTGATTAAATTAATTCTAAGATATTTTCATTTGTAAAAGAGATTTCTTATGCTTTTTTCTTTCTCCTTGGTATCCTTAGTTTTTTAGGTTGTACCTGAGATGACATCAGAACTACCTAATTTGTGGATCCTAGTGCAAAATGAAATTGTGGAGCCCTTTGTTAAAAAAAATTATGAATTTAAAGACAGAGATAGCAGAGCACTAAGCAAGCATAACCCCCATCTGCAGTCAGCCTGGTGCACAGGTTGCATGCCTATGAAGCTGGCCCTGAGTAGCATTTTAGGTCTCATTGCAGATGGAAATTGCCCATGAAGCTGGCCCTGAGTAGCATTTTAGGTCTCATTGCAGATGGTTTTGATAGTATGGGGAACCAGGGGTTGTGATAGTAGTAATGGCTCCATGTAAAGAGAACAGAAGAAAAAGATGCAGAACGGGGCAGCAGCAATTCTTTGTAGAGGTTATTAATAAATTGCCTATGAACAAGTCATTTGTTCTTGAAATGTAATAATAATGCTTTTTATAGGCCAAGTTTTAAAAGCATAAGTTGTTTTTAAATACTTGTTGGCCGGGCATGGTAGCTCATTCCTATAATCCGAGCACTTTGGGAGGCAGAGGTGGGCATATCACTTGAGCCCAGGAGTTTGAGACCAGGCTGGTCAACATAGGGAGACCCCATCTCTACAAAAAATACAAAAATTAGCTGGCCTTAGTGGCACACACCTGTAGTCCCAGCTACTCAACAGGCTGAGGTGGAAGGATCACTTGAGCCCAGGAGGCAAAGGTTGCAGTGGGCCAGATGGTACCACTGCACTCCAGCCTGGACAACAGAACAAGACACTGAAACAAAACTTGTTGAGGAAGACAGTCTAGGAGTGAGTTAAGTGGTAGGGATGGCAAGCCTATTACTATGCATGGTTTTCTTAGGATAATCTACTGATATGTAACTGTTCACTCATAATCTTTTGACTTGACTAAAGTAATTTTGTTAGAGTTAGAAGTTAAAATATAAAGGCACTATTGAGTTGTAGACTCACTTAAAAATAACTTATTGATTCATACTATTAATACATGCTTGCATTGTTAGATAATATATAGTTCATAAAATGAAAAGTATGAATTAGTTTTAGTACTTTAGGTCAGCTGTCCCCAACGTTTTTGGCATCAGGACTGGTTTCATGGAAGACAGTTTTTCCACAAGATAAGGGTGAGGGGATGGTTTCAAGATGACTGTTCCACCTCAGATCATCAGGCATTGGAGTCTTATAAGGAGCACACAACCTAGATCCCTTGCACGTGCAGTTCACAGTATGATTGACGCTCCTATGAGAATCTAATGCCGTGGATGGTCTGACAGGAGGCAGAGCTCAGGTGGTAATTCTTGCTGGCCCTGTGCTTACCTCCTGCTGTGCGGCCTGGTTTCTACCGGCCAAGGATAGGTACCCATTAGTAGCCCCGGGGGTTGGAGACTTCTGCTTAAATGATTTAAAATGAATTTGTTACTGGTGTATTTATATTATAAATCTTGTTATGAATAGCTAGTGTTTTAACTTATAATTGATTTGTTTTTATTTTCAGAGTTCAAATTATGCTTCTCTTAATTTTACTTATTCACATTTTCTCCATGACTTTCCTATTCTGTATATTCCCCATATGACTCATGTATGCGAGATTTTATTGGGCCAGAATAGGCTGATTCTTAGGGTAAAGATAGGGGTTGTAATTTCCCCCTTCTTGGCCTATTATTCACGTATACCCAACTAGTGACTTCCAGTTGCTTAAATATTTTAGATGATGTTTTTTTGGAGGTGGGACAATGACAAGAGTGTTTTAGCGTTTCCGACCAGAAAGTATGAGATACTTCAGAATTTATTTGCGTAATTAACGATTACTTGCTAAATGATAAAGAATCGATTTCTATTGGTGATTTTAAAAATGAGCTTTGGCTGGGTGCATTGGCTCACGCCTGTAATCCCAGCACTTTGGGAGGCCAAGGTGGGTGGATCACCTGAGGTCAGGAGTTCGAGACCAGCTTGGCCAACATGGGGAAACCCCATCTCTACTGAAAATACAAAAATTAGCTGGATGTGGTGGTGTGCACCTGTAATCCCAGCTACTTGGGAGGCTGAGGCAGGAGAATCGCTGGAACCTGGTAGGCAGAGGCTGCAGTGAGCCAAGATCGCACCACTGCACTACAGCCTGGCAACAGAGCAAGACTCTATCTCAAAAAAAATAAATAAATAAAAATAAAAATGAGCTGTGATCTAAAAACTGAGTAATAATTTTTTAAATAACATCCTTAGGTGCATACCCTTTCAAGAAAATAAATGGTGAAAACATTTCAAGGGCTTTCTCATGAAAGACTTTTTGAGGGGATAAAATATTAGGCTTAATTTTATTCTATTATTTAGTCTTATTATTTCTAGTAGCATGTTATTAGTTTCATACAAATGAAGAGTTCTAAAATAATTATTTTATATACCCCTTTATTTCACAATAGAGTATCTTGCAATATTGAAAATGTTGAACTAGGTCTGTATTTTTTTTAAAAGTTAGTCACACTGTATTATGTGGGAAAACCAGGTTTTAGGAAATTGATGTACCATGATTTAAATAAAAGTATATGTGTGCATATTGAATGTATACTCATGCTGACATATACTCAAGCTGACATATACTCAGAAAACTTAGTATGGAGGGAGAAATCTATACCCAGTGTTAGCTCTGGTTTTCTCTTTGATGTATGATTACAGATGACACTCTTCATTTTTAAAATGTCTATATTTTCCAGTTCTTCTATGATGAACATGGATTACAGGTGTAATGAAAATAGTTGTCATTCTATTGTAGAAATGTACTCTTTTCTATGTGGCTTTTGCTTATTATAATTGTGATTGTTTTGAGAATAATATTTATTATATATATTTAAGTTTGGTATAAGGGTCAGTGAAATCTTAGGTGCTTAAAAAAAAACTCTGATATTTTTGAATTAGGAAAAATATTGAGAAACAGTGTGCTGTTAGATTTAGGCCTGAATTTGAATCCTAGTTCCATTTCATACCAACTTTATGGACCTTGATCAAGCTACTTAATCTTTCTTTGCTAGAATTTACTCATCTGTACTGGTATTAATAATAGTGATATCAGTACCTCTAATATTATCTTATCTGCAGGTTAGTTGTAAAGATTAGAAATATTCTATGTGTGGTACCTAATATGGTACCTGGCACATAGTAGGCACTTAATAAATTGTATCTGTGATTTTTAGTTACTAATTTTCCTACCTCAAGGGAAATATTATATAGAGGCTATTAGCTGGGTTTAAATATATTAGATGATGGGATGGGTAGATGAAGGAACTATAATAAATAAGGATATGGAGAAGAATGGGTACTTAAAATGTAGATTGATTTGTAATGGAGAAATTGGTTGTATAAATCATCTTTGTTGAATAAAATATTTACTAAAATAAAAACGTGTGTCATGAGAAGTTAAGCAGTAATTGGCACTATATGTCTGAGCTTTAACTCACATTTCTTGCTTAGCAGTAGTAAAAGGTTGACTATTTCCTTGCAGAGTGCACAGTTGACTGAGATCATCAACAGTTTGATTGCCCCTCTCAACTTGTCCCCAACTTCATCACCCCTCTCTTCTAAATCCTGTAGCCATAAATGTCTGGCTAATGGCATTTACAAGAGGTAGGTATCAATGGGATAGCTTAGCTTTTAGAGTTGACTTTGCCTATTTTATCTTATTTTGATTTTGTTTTGCTGTTTTAAGTATTATGACTACTTTTTTTTTCTACATTAGGGACTACTAGAGTACAGTCAATTTACCATGGATACATTCTGTGATATTAAATTTACATAATTAAGGTCATGATAAATCTAGGAATGAGGGAGAAAACTTTCCATGAAGTTTTATAATGTTTCTTAAAAAAATAGCAGTGATAACATTTGCTATAGAAGTACTGCCTTATTTACTATACCTTCCATTTTGTAGCTTTTGTATTTCATGGCTCTTTGCTGCCCTTGCAATGCATTTTGAGGGAAAAAAGATCCTAGATATAGTTTGGGCACAGAAGATTGGTAGATATCACCCATTAGATTCAGCTTAAGTTTTAATCATTTTGTATTTTAGCTTTATATAAGGTAAATTTTTTTCTGAATATAATTAATAACTCCTACAATCATTAGTAATTTATCTTATATATGGCATATTAGCAAAAATAGATATTCTATGAATCTTAATCCTTTTTTGGGAACAGCATTTGTTCTGCTTTATTTTTTTACTTTTCTCTTAGAATTTTTCCTTTTGAAGAAATTAGAAGACATACTAATAGAATATTATTTTATGTGTGCATTGTCTAATTTTTTTCAGATAAAATTGGAATGTCGGCTTCTTTGCTTTAATTACCATAGAGAACAAAGTGTAATTTTGTATTGGGAAATATTGTATTAAAATTATATAATTTATTATTTTAATAACTTTCTAATACAGCATAAGATGAAAATTTATACCATGGTGAAAATTATGCTAAGTAGCCATCAAATTCTTTATGAGATTAGCGAATATAAACCAAGTCTTAAAATAAAAAGCTGAGGTGGGTGGATTACATGAACTCAAGAGTTCGAGACCAGCCTGACCAACGTGGAGAAACCCCGTCTCTACTAAAAATACAAAAAATTAGCCAGGCATGGTGGTGTGCCCCTGTAGTCCCACCTACTCAAAAGCCTGAGGCACAAGAGTCACTTGAACCGGCAGATGGAGGTTGCAGTGAGCCGAGATCATGCCACTGCACTCTAGCTTGGGCGACAGGGCGAGAGTCTGTCTCCAAATAAATAAATAAAAGTAAAAATCTGACATTTGATTTTTATTTCTAATTGGTTATTTTGAACATTTAATCTTTAATACCTTTACTGTTTTATTTATGTTATGTATCCATTGTTCTATTGTGGGAACAGTTCTATTGGTTTTGCTTCATTTTTTCTCGACTTTATATTCTTTCCTGATATCACTGATAAAAATGTTGAAAGTAAAGATTCTCACATATTGTATAGGACAACTATGATATTTTCATTTATGAGAACATATCCTAATTAGGAAAGTTGTAATGTAGGTGAATGAATTTTAAGTTGAGCCATAAAACACATCAAACTGATGTATAAGCATTGTGATTTGGGGCTAATCCCATTTTAGATAGTACTTTGTTTACCTAATCAAGTACTACACAGTTGCACACATAGTTACATGTTGCTGTTGATGTGTGTGTGTGAATTTTCATTTTAATATACTTGCCTGTATTTTTGGTCATTCATTTGCAAAGCATTGATTGCATAATTATTTATTGTGTGCCACATAGTCAAAGTCCTAGGGACACAAATATTAAGACAAAAGTCTTCACTTGTAAATAACTCACAGTCTAGTTGGTGAAACATGTAACTATTTAATAAAATATCATGTAATAAAAATGGAATTGTGTGCAGTTGTTTGAATACTGGTTTTTAATAACTGTTACACTTGAAAAAGATACCTCATAAAGATATGTAGATCCAAATGAAAGAAATGGAAAATTAGCCATGCTTGCTAAATTATGTTTTTTTATTCTGTCTACTAGTAGTTCAGAGGTTGATATTGAAATCAGCTACTGAATACTGTCTTTCCTCATGTCAGTTAGTTGTTGTTACAAACTAACTGAAGGGTTTGCTTTTGAAAGTTTTTAGTTCAAAACCTATGAAAACGTTTTGATAGATTTAAAAGCAGATAACAATTTTGTTATTCAAGTTTTTGAAGTATGCTGATATGTGTTTTAATTAATGATATTTTTTGCAACAGTGAAATCTTTTTAAAATAGTTTCTACATAATGTGTGTTTCACAAAGCATTTATTTTCCCATTTGTTGTCAAAATATCATATTTCCCTTGAAGGAAAGGTATTTCTTTTCTAACATTTGCTAAATAATGTAATACTTTATCTACTTTTAATCAAAGAGGAAGTGATCAAATTTAGAATGGTTGATAGTTATTTAAAATGCATAATTTATATTTAAGTTTAATAGCTCTTTATAAGTGCTTTGTTACCAGATAACCAGCAAACTACCATGTAAAACAAAAGATTTGGGGGGATACTCCTGACTGCTGATTTCATTAAAATATTTTGTAAAGATTCTATGGTTTGTTAGAATGTGTATAAAAAATCTGTAAATCTATTTAACCAGGAACATAGAAACTAGACTATATTGCAGGTAAGAGGAATGATAACACTGAAGGAGAAGTAGCACATTTTGAGGAAACGTCTATTGTTTCATATGCCAAAGAGAGTACTGAAAATACCTATTGGTTTTGTCAGTAATGTGTTGAGACTTTGGCAAGAGAGACTTTGACAAGAGCATGATGGAGAAAGAGGTAAGAGTGGGTTAATAGGAGAAATGGAGAAGTAGAGAGAGGGAGTCAAGATTACCCTTCAAGGCCACTGATTTTAAAGGCTATGATAAAAGGGACACACAGAGTCACAGAAAATATTTTTGTTTTTTAGATGGAGGAAATTTAAGCATCTTTATTAAAATAAAGGGAAAGGAAGGAGCTACAGCTGAGAAATGTAGAAACGCCTTATCACAAAGTTATGGAGGGATCTTATTACAGGAGAAAATATGCCTGTTCTTTAAGAGTAACATGAAATGGATTAAGATGGGTGTGGATGCACTTGTTTCTGAGGCAATTATAGACTAGCTAAGAGTGGTAAAGGGAGCTTGAGGAGCTTTGACAAGTAAAACATTTTTCCCTTTTTCCATCTTCCTTCTCACTTTCCCTCTCCTCTCCCCTTCTTTATTTTTGGTGCCTGAGTAACTCATCCTTAGGAAAGGGTGTTAGTGGTTTCTAAGAAGATTTTTTAAAACCCCTTAACTATAAATATGCTTATGATGAAAAGTACTTAATTGATGCTTATAAAACTAGTTAAGAATTCAACTTTTAAAGTATTCTCTAATCGAACTTTTTATAAAATAAATACATACTGAAATTCTACAAATTTAAGGTTTTTAATGTTACTCATGTTTGAGAATATTACTATTGATTTTTTAAATTAATTGGAGATGTAATTTTGTATTATAGTATATGAAATAGCTTTGATTCAAAGGTATCTGGATTGAAGTAACGTGAAATGTATCTATATGATGAGCCTTTTGACCCTGGGAGTAGAATATCAAATGAGGCCTAATTTTATTTATTATGTCATGCTGTTTTCCAATACCTTTGTTATTTTTCCTTCACATAGTTCTATATGAAGAAAAATCTTTCAGATTCAAAGGTTTTTAGGAGTAAGGGCTTAGACTATTTAATGGTATTTCAAACTTGACACTTAAACCACAAAGCAGTTTCTGAAGATGTCCTTGTTAAGCATATAAATACTATTAATGTATTTATGTTTTTATAATGGGCAGATAAGAAAACTCACCGTAAGTATTTTTCAAAATTATAAAACATACATAACAAAAATGTACCATTTTAACTATTTTTAAATGTAAGTTTAATGGCATTAAATACAATCAAAATGTTGTATAACCATCACCACCATCCATCTTCAGAACTTTTTTGGTCTTCTCAAACTGAAACTCTATACCCACTAAACTATAATTTCCCATTCTTTCTTGCTGTCAGCTTCTGGCAACTACCATTTTACCTTCTATACGAATTTGACTACTCTAGGTACCTTATAAGTGGGATCACATAGAATTTGTCCTTTTGTGACAAACTTAGTGTACTTAGCATAATATCATAATTTATTCACATTGTAGCATGTGTGTCAAAATTCCCTTTTTAAGGCTGAATATATTCTGTTTTTATAAGGACAACATTTGATCTGTGGATAGATATTTGGTTGCTTTTGTCTCTTGGCTATTGTGAATAAGGCTGCCATTAACATGGATGAACAAAATACCTGTTTGAGTCCCTGCTTTTAGTTCTTGTGGGTATTCTAGAAGTGAAATTGCTGGATTGTGTGATAATTCTATTTTTAATTTTTGTTTATTTCAAAAATTAGAAATTAGTGAATGTTCATGAAATTGCCAAGCCAAAAGCTGAGAGAAAGCGAGAGCTCAAAAAGTTAGCAAAGCACAGCAATCTGCTTTTGTTTGAGGCTAAATTTAGATAAAATTAAATTGAGGTTTTGATATCTTCTGGGGGAAGGGAGGAGAGAAACTAAAACCAAATCCAGCAAAATCAAGCTGAGGTTTTAATAGATTATGGAATGATGAGAAGATAAATCAGGTCAGTCAAGATGGCTTATGCCTGTAATCCCAGCACTTGGGAGGCTGAGATGGGCAGATGGCTCGAGGCCAGGAGTTCAGGACCAGCCTGACCAACATGGCAAAATCCCATCTCTACTAAATATACAAAAATTAGCCAGGTGTGGTGACACACACCTGTAGTCACAGCTACTCGGGAGTCTGAGGCACGAGAATCACTTGAATCCAGGAGGCTGAGGTTGCAGTGAGCCAAGATTGCATCACTGCACTTCAGCCTGTGACAGAATGAGACTCTGTCTCAAAAAAAAAAAAAAAAAAAAAAAATCACAACCCTTGGCTCTGCCCATGTCAGGAAGATGAAATAAAATCCTCATATTTAGTAGGAACCATCAGAGGCTATGCCATTACAGTAAAGGTAAAGAAGAAGTAAAACTGTTTGCCTTTCCCCACCACTAGGGAACCATGGGGAGATTTGCCTTGGGGCTAAGCAGAGCAGAAGACAAAAGAAAGCCTGTCTTTGAGATGTTCTAACCATGGTGGAGACTTTTTACATGGATTTTCAGTCCAAATTTGCCTCAGTGAGTGATCCAAGAGATCCCTAGTTTTAAATGGTTCCAGAATGGCAGAGGCAAATGCAGATTTCTTCTGGAGGAAGGCACCCTTTTTTAGCCTTGGGAAATCCTCGTGAATAATTTGTCAAGGGAAGTAATTAACAGTCAAATATAATCAAATGTATAAGGAGACAGAGCAAGAAGAGTAAGAATAAGGAGCACACAACAGACAGCAAAAAAAAAAAGATGATAAAGTTTTCAGTTATTAGAATGATCAAACACTGATCACTTTAAAATGGTAGTCTGATTATAGAAATAAAAGATAGGCTCAAAATACCAGCAGGGAATACAAACTACATCAAGTGACATAAGCACATTTGGAAAAAGGCTAAATAAGACTTCTGAAAAATACTGAATGTAATAACTAAGTGGTTTCTGCAGCAAACTGGACACAGTTGAAGAGAGAATGTGTGACGTAGACAATGTATTAGAAGAAAAGTTCCAAAATGTAGCAAAAGATATGAAACAATGGAGAATACAGAAGAGTTATTTTAAAATGTAGAGAATATAGTGAGAAGCTCTAATATGACACTTAGTTGGAGACCTGGAAGAAGCACTATAGAATGAAATAGAAGCAATAAATGAAGAGAGAGTGACTGAAAAATTACTTGAACTGATGAAAGATACCACATTCAGGAAGCCAAACAGATTTTGGATCAGGACAACTAAAAAGAAATCTACCTCTGGACATAGAGGAAATGTGAAAAAACAAAGATACATGGAATGTCAAAAAGCAACCATAAGTGGGAGAAAGACATGATCTTAATTGAAAGCATAGTTAGACTGACAGCTGACTTCTCAATGGTAATAATAGGAGCCAGAGTACAGTGGAATGGTACCATTAGTATGTTGAAAGAAAATAACCATTTTACCTAGAAACTCTATACACAGAGAAATCATCTTTGAAGTCTGAGTGTGAAGGACAAAGATTTTGAGACAAACCAAAGCTGGGAGAATAGACTCATAGACTCTATACGTAAAGAATATACTTCAGGTAGTAGTATATTATCTGGATGGAAAATTTGAGGTGAAAAAGTGTTGAAGAACAAATAAAATGGTAAGTAACCATATGGGCATGTGTAAGCGAACAGTAGTAAAATATGTCTAGCGGGGCTAAAAAGTCTATAACAGCAATAACACAGAGGTCAGAAGGAGGGTAAATGGATTTAAATTGTACTGAGGTGCTTGAATTATTCAGGCTGCCAGTAAAAAAGTACTGATTTAGCTTTTATTATTCCTAAATTAAGTATAATTAGAAGAACTCCACATAAGAGGGAGCATTTCCTGGGTGCTGATAATGTTCTGTTTCTTGACCTGTGAGTAGTGGTTGTGGGAAAGTGGAAGAGTAAGATGAGTTATTGCTTCACATTTACAAGCTAAACATGAGATAAGTGCTTTAAGTACTTATGCATATGCATCTTATATTTTATATTTTTTAAAAGGTTACAAAAAATAGGATATAAACTATATACTTCAAAAAGGATACATAGAAAATAGTCACATAGGAAGTCACATTTGCCTTCATAGTTTTAAAAAAAATATTTAAATGACATTATTCATCCTAAACCTATGAACAAAATTCGACTAGTCCCACAGGAATGTGATATTTAATTTGTTGGTATGGAAACAAGGAATTAAATCTTATTTCATGTTATCTTGAAATTTGGCGATAGGGACTGATATAGTTGTTGAGTTTATAATCCTTACCCTTTATCTTTCAAATCTGTCTTAATCTCAGATGGTTTTTTCTGTCTTTCCTGATAAAAGTCATCTTATATACTTGTAGAAGGCGATGAAAAATGTCTAAAGAAGAGGACCAATAGCTACAGTTATTTGAATTGTCCTTTATGACCTGAAAAGCACTCTTAAATTTAGTCATGAATTTTGAGGTACACACTGAGCTGAAACGTGTAAATTAACGCAAACACTAGATATTATAGTAGCAATATAGTAACAGGAAGTTTCAGAATGTTCATAGATACAGGTAAAAGGGTATACTTAAAAATAACATGGCTGGGCAGGGTGGCTCATGTTTGTAATCCCAAGACTTTGGGAGGCTGAGGCAGGAGAATGCCTTGAGCCCAGGAGTTTGAGACCAGCCTGGATAATATAGTGAGACCCCATTTGTACAAAGATTTTTTTTAAATTAGCTGGGCATGGTGGTGCACACCTCTAGTCCCAGCTATTCAGGAAGCTGATGTGGGAGGATATCTTGAGCCAGGATAGTCGAGGCTGCAGTGAGCCATGATTATGCCACTGTACTCCAGCCTTGTTGACAGAGTGAGACCCTGTCTCAACCCCCCAAAAAATAAAAAAGCAAGACATTTGGTAATTTACTGTGATTATATATACTTTTTTTTACATGATCTTACTAAAAATAAAAAAATCAGCTGGGCGTGGTGGCACATGTCTGTAGTCCCAGCTACTAGGGAGGCTGAGGCAGGAGAATTGCTTGAACCTATTAGCTGAGATCGTGCCACTGCACTCCAGCCTGGCACCTGGCGACAGAGTGAGACTCTGTCTCAAAAAAAAAAAAAATATTATGGTGCCTAAACATATTCTGTGTTCCAAAAAATTTATAAAGTCTTAACCCACATTTGACAATCACTCAGTCTTTCCTCTGATCCAGTTTCTACAATAATATTGTCTTAAAGGGTAAATGTTGGGCCTGTTAAAATGTAGTATGCCACTCAACAGATAACTGACCAAAAGTTCAAATGTTTGTCTTACAGGAAACATACCAGATATTGGGAGATAGTATATGGTTTTGTGAGAAGTAGATGAAATAGCATTTATAAAAACTCAACAAAATCTGGCACATAAGAAACAACCTAATAATATTAGCTATTGATATTTTAATGTAAAGACATAAACTATATTAAACTTTTGGATATAGTCTTATTTCTGATCTTAGTCATATACTAGTCATTGATTAAGCTATTCTTACTCTTTAATTAAAGTGCTTCAGTGTGGCCTGAATTAGGATAAGGGCTTGAGGGCATTTGTAGGTATCCCTTTGCACACACCTGTGTAGGTGGCACAGTAGGCCAGCTGTTACTGAAGACATTTATTATACAGTTATAGGAGTCACTGAGGCACTATCTATTTTTCTGTCATCTCTTGGGAAGTTTTTTTCTTGTTTTTGGTTTACTTCATTTGTATGGGACTCTGTAACTAAATCCGGCACTTTGAAATTCAGCATAAACACACTGTCGGGTTTTATTTTCATACAAAATGTATCTCCTCAAAAGACCATCTTGGGACATTTAATCTCCCCTGCGCCCCTCCGAAAAAAAGATTTTAATTTTTATTTGTAATCAATTATAGTGTTTTTATAATTTGGTGGCTTGAGGGCAAAGTAGTTATAATAATATACAGCTTTTATGTATTCTGTTTGCTTTAGACATTTTGTGACCTTGGGCAGGTGTGTTAATCTCTTTACATCTCACTTATTTAATCTAAATTTAATGGAACATATTTTCTAAAGTAGTTTCGAGTGTTAATATTCTTCCATTTTAAATACTCATTTTACATTATTCTATATTTTTCAAACAAATACACAGTAAAAACATAAAGGTTTCAATCCAGCCTAAAGTGTGTATCCTTATAATATCACTGTTGTGCTGTATTGGATATAATAATTTTATGTTAGCCTAAATCAAGAGAATTGGCAAATAGAAATTACTGTACTCAATATGTCTTAGTGTCTTTAAACTCTACCCTAGAAATTATATGGAAAGAGGTATCCATGACAGTAAGAGGGTTGTGGATTCCACTTAAGTTCCAAAAACTTTTTCAATTAAACTATTTGGAAAGAATTGTTTAAATAAAATATATTACACATTGCCTTTTTTGGGTGGTGCTGAGCTTAATTTTCTCCCCAAAGTGTATCAGTTATTTAATAAGATTCTGCTTAAGAAATTTAGAACACCCATTTGTGAGAGTAAATTCCATTCATCAGGGCAAACACAGATTGCAGGAAGCCCTGGAACTGAGGAATAGCTTTGATTTTTGTTAAAATTTGCAAGTCCACAGCTTTCTGATCAACCTTACGCTACTCTGTAATTTCATATTTCTCTTTTTTGGTGTTGAAAACCCCACCTTTCTGATGTCTGGGCTTCCACAGCTGCTGATTCTTTAAGTAAGCATCAGTAAGATGTTTGGGGATTCATACTGCTGAGAGCAATTTTTGTTGAGGTGGCGATGGCAAATTTCTGGTGTGTTCCTCATAGAGGAACTCAATTGAGGACCAGAGATCCAGTTACAAGTAACAAGCCAATGCCCACCTGCTTCAGGAAAACCACCCTCTTGCCTTTGTGGTGTCCAGTGAGGATGGTCAGAATGGTCCTGGGAACTGGCTTGCAATTTTTTTGCTGTGGCTCAACAGCTTTCAACACACATCTTCCCTAAGATGATATCAAGGCAATTTGCGAAGTTTAACCACCTGGGTACCACCATTCTTGTCACCACCATTCTTGTCACCACCATTCTTGTCACTACCAAGTGATATTGTAATGGCTACAATAACCTTCTCCTTTCTCTTTTCAGTCTTGGATTTAGTGGGTGAGTATTTCCTTTTATATATGGCTTTCCTTGAATACACAGCAGATCCAGAACATCTGCCAATTCCTCTGACAACAACAGGATTTTGGTCTTTGGATTTTTAGCCTTGAAGTTACCTCTTTTCACCTTGCCACTAGCATCAGCCTTCTTGCTTTCAGGTTTCTTCTCCTTAGAATCTGGCTTCTCAACCTTTTAACCTGCCATCTTGCAAAATGGGAAAGAGCTGAACTTAATTTTTTTTGATAACTCAGGTTCATCACCGTGATCACATTCTCACGGGCTACTGAGATAAATAACTGTATATTTATAAAATAGTTCACTGAAAAGTCAACACGTACTTACTGAGTGACTTCTGTGTCTCAGGCATTTGGATTGGATACCAGGTATATGATGATGAACAAAACCAGATGGAATTTCTATCCTTGTGATATAAAGTCTAGTTGTGAAAAAAAATGACACTACCTAAGGTATCACACTAATGTATAATTTTAAACCTTGATCAAGTGCTATGAAGAAAATTTTCATTGTTAAAAATATCATTTTGAAATTAGATCACAGTTCCCAAATTGACCAATTGGTAGCATTGTGACCTTGCACAGCAATCTGGATCACAGATAGAATGAAAACAGCCTGTTTTCTGGGTTGTTGTGAAGATCAAATGAGGTAACAAATGTGATATTATTTTGTTAATTTTTTACTTGCTTATTATCTGTCTTCCTGGACTTGAATGTAAGCTTCAGGAGAGTAAGAATTTTTTGGTTTATCTTACTGAACTGTTATTTTCCTTAGCACTTGGATTAATGAGCGTCACATCATGGGCATGAATTATTATTTGTTGAATGAATGAAATGTTGTTCATGATGTCTTGCTGGTACTCAGCATTAATAAGGAATATTTTGTACTTCATATTTTTTTCTCTGCTATAGTGATTGATATTCTCTTTGTTGCCCTCGTGGCTGACTTCCGCAGTTCTGTTTCTCTTCATAATTTGACTCTGGACTAGAAAATCAGGTAACTAAAGTGATAGATGACATAGATATCTCTGTAATAAGAGACATTTAAAAAAAAACTCTGTAAGAGAAGGCCTTTCTTAAAAGTAACAGGAGTATGGCCAGGCATGGTGGCTCATGCCTGTTAATGCCAATACTTTGGGAGGCTGATGCAGGAGGATCACCAGGAGTTTGTATCCAACTTGGGCAACATAGGAAGACTTCATTTCTACAAAAATGAAATGAGCCAGATGTGTTGATGCATGTAGTCTAAGCTGCTTGGGATGCTGAGGTGGGAGCATCGCTTGGGCCCAGGAGTTCAGGACTGCAGTAAGCCATGATCTCGCCACCGTACTCCAGCCTAGGTGACAGAGCAAGACCCTGTCTCAAGAAAAAAAAAAAGGGAACAGGAGTGACTTTCATGCATAGACTTACTGACATCTCTTTTGGTTATTTAAAGGCCTTTTAAAAATTTCAGCTAAATTCTCTATATATAGTTGTTGTTGCCAGATAAGTAACCTCATAAATGAAATGTTACAGTTCTTCTAATAAAGCATATTTATTATAGCTTTATATCACATTACATCATAATTTTTGTATATAATTAGAAGAAATTTAAATTTTTAATTTTTAAAGGTTAGCCTCATTTTCTGTTTGTATACTAATTTTTGTGGATCATATAGAACTTTTGTTTGATATAATTTTCTTAAGTATTTAAGTATTAATCCATATTAAATATTAATACTTCATAATTTTAAATATTAATCATAATGATTTATCCTTACAGTGGACATTTACAGTAAAGTTATTTGGTTAATTATTTCTCAAGGCATGTTTGCACACTTGCTATTTATTGATTTCTAACTCCCATCTTTTATTTAATGACAATATCTCCTAGAAAAATGTCAGAGTTTTTTTTTTTTAGCTTTATTAATTTTGGCAGTATGGTCTCAGATGACTCACCAGGAACTTTGCGACTAAGAAGATTGAGTCTTCAAACAAATGAAGCATTACATTTTATCATCATAGGGATAGTTTTTGGTTTTCAGATCTCATACTCTAAAATGAAGATAAAATGTTATAAATTAATCCTTGTTTACCCCATGGGGTATTATCTTTGAAAAAGTGAATTCCTACTTGAAATGTCTAGAATTTTGTCATTGTTTGTTTTGTTTTTGCTTTAGTGAGTCCCAGAATATGACATGAAATTAAATTCCAATGAATCATTGCCATGCTATTTATTTCTAATAATGATAATTATCTCATATGAAATGCAACTATTCTTTCTTAATTGGCTATCATAATTGAAAAACTGCAGTTAAGCTGGCAAACTAATCACATATTAATTTTTTTACCCTCATAATATTTTCAATAGTAACTACTCAATTATGAGGAAACATTGTTAGCAGCTTATTCTAAGTCAGTGTTTTCAGTATAAATTTGTTTTCCAGTGAATGACATTAATATATAACAATTATTAATAAATATTTAATTATAAATATATATATTTTTATTGTTTATACCTCTAATAATATGTCTAAAACCTAATATTATATAAGGGAATTTATTAATAAATTTTGGTACAACCACTAGGTTAATATCATGTAACTATACAAAATTATGTATGTAGAAAATATATAATCATGTGGAAACATGCTTATATTGGAATGTTAAGTGGAAAAATCAGGACACTAAAATTATGGTACAATATAATTTTATAGAAAAAAAGAAGGATATACATGAAAACCATATTCCTGTTGAGAAGATGGGATTTTAAAAAATATTTCAGCTTTTATTCAAGTTTTTTTATATTTATGTTTTTCTTAAAATAAAAAATAGTAAATGTCTGGGAGTGTCTCAGATCAGACAAATATTTGACAAACTTATGTCTCAATTACCAGGTAGAACAACATGGCTATCGCATTGGTTTCCTCATCTGTTTGCTTTTATGTGTTAAAAATTCCCACTTTACATTAATAGCCAGAGATAAGAATGACAGGTAGTTTTTTTTTGTTTTTTTTTTGTTTTTTGCTTAATACAAAGAGCTCTTGGCATGGAGGTAGTTCTATAATACATGTTCTTTTCCACCCTTTACTTTTATTGTGGAAAACTTTAGACATACAGAAAGCATAGTAAAATGAACCTGCATATTCTCAGCTTTAACAGTTTTCAAAATTTTGCTAATTCTTTTGTTATTCCTTTTCCTGACACACTTTCTTTTTCTAGGAGTTTGTAAAGCAGTTTCTAATGATTATTATTTTAAGTGTAAATAGTTCTTTATATTTCATTGATAAGCCTTTTAACATACCTACCACTTTATTATCACATTTAATACTGTTAACCATAATTTGTCACTGTCTTACAATTCTCTATCCATATTCAAATTTCTGCAGTTGTCTCACAATTATCTTTTTATGATTAATTTGTTAAAACCAATATTCAAAGTCCATAAATTATATTTGGTTATTATGTCTTCTAAGTCTCTTTTATTTTCAACAGCCATTTAAAAAATGTATTAGACATCCTAATAAAAGAGAAAAAAAAAAGACTGTAATTTTAGGTGATTCTTTAAAATTTTATTATTATAAAAGTACAAATTAATTGTAGAGAAATTAGAAAATTCAGAAAATACTAAGAAGGAATCACTCTAGGCCAGGTGCAGTGGCTCACGCCTATAATCCCAGCACATTGGGAGGCCAAGGCAGGTGGATGACGAGGTCAAGAGATCAAGACCATCCCGGCCAACATGTTGAAACCCCGTCTCTACCAAAAAATACAAAAATTAGCTAAGCATGGTGGTGCGTGCTTGTAGTCCTTTCTACTTGGGAGGCTGAGGCAGGAGAATTGCTTGAATCCCGGAGGCGGAGGTTGCAGTGAGCCAAGATCGTGCCACTGTACTCCAGCCTGGTGACAGAGCAAGACTCCGTCTCAAGAAAAGAAAAAAAAAATCACTATATTGCTCAGAGTATGTTTTCTTGCCATCTTTTCAATGCATTCTCTTCATAGTTGAGATCTATTAGAAGTAATTTCGTATCTTTTTCAGTTAATATTATATTGGAAGTTTTTTATACTTAAAATACTTATTTCCCATTTTAGTGGCTACAATAAGATGATGAATGTTAATTTTTTTTTTTTTTTTTGAAACGGAGTCTCGCTCTTGTTGCCCAGGCTGGAGTGCAATGGCGCAATCTCGGCTCACTGCAACCTCGCCTACTGGGTTCAAGTGATTCTCCTGCTTCAGCCTCATGAACAGCTGGGATTACAGGCGCCCAACACCTCACCTGACTAATTTTTGTATTTTTAGTAGAGACAAGGTTTCGCCATGCTGGCCAGGCTAGTCTCAAACTCCTTACCTCAGTTGATCTGTCCACCTTGATCTCCCAAAGTGCTGGGATTACGGGCATGAGCCGCCACGCCCAGCCTTAATTTTTTTTAGGTACCACATCTTATTTAGAATGCCATTTTACAGTGTACTACAACACATTTTCTTATTGCTAGAGTTTAAGAGACTAGCATTTTTGAGTAAGAGGTGTAGTTTTTCTACTTATTACCCATAGTAGGGAAATAGTCTAGGCAATGTTTTCTCTAAACCAGGCAATGCTAGATGTTAATCTATTTGGTCATTTGAGAGAGGAATTCAACAGAGTGAGTCTCCATCTCAAAAAAAAAAAAGAGGTATTTCCTTTTGCCAATTGGAGGATAAGTAATGCTCCTAGGAGACCATTTTTATTAAGTCTTATTTTATATTAGTTTCTTTAAATTTGGTTATGGCTATCCTAAATGCCATTGGGTTACTTGAATATGTGATTTGTATCTCCCAGTACTATCAAGTATAAAGGAGGTAATAAATTCAAATATTGGCAGGACCTTGTTTAGCAGGGAAAGTATGGAAAAGGTTGCTGCCTACCTTAGCTACAATAGGTTGAATTCATCAAGGAACTTCCAACTGGAAAAGGAGAAACTTGAAATAGAGATTAAAAGTCATGAAAAATGATGATTCTTAGGTGCATATGTTTATGGAGGTATTAGTTTCCTAAGGCTACTGTATTTTAAGCCACTAGTTGTATGGCTTAAGATTAACAGGTGTTTCTTATTACACAGTTCTGGAGGCTGGAAGTTCAAAATGAAGGCATCAAGACCATGCTCCCTGTGAAGGTTCTAGGGAATCATCTTTCTTTGCCTCTTCCTAGCTTCTGGTGGTTGCTTGCAGTTCTTAGCTTTCCTTGTAGGACATACACACATCACTCCAAACTCTGCCTCTCTCTTCACATGGTGTTCTTTCTTTGTGTGTCTTTTGCAAGGAAATCACTGACTTGATATAGGGCTCATAGTGTGTCCTCATCTTAACTAATCACATTTGCAAAGTCTCCATTTCCAAATAATGTTGCATTCTGAGGTTCTGGGTAAACATGAATTTTGAGGAGACACCATACAACCCAGTATAGTGGGTGCTGGTGTTTGTGTATATGTGTATGGGTGGCAGGGGGCCCCTAGAAAACTATCATAATCTCCGTGAAAATGCACGAATTCTGTTCTTCAGAGTTTATTTCTACTTTTCCTAAAGTAGTTTAATTTGAGAATGGTGTGGATGTGAGGAAAATGTTAGAAACCGCTGACTTAAAACAATAGTTTCAAATTATGTGTTGAATAAGTCTTTATTCACTACTATTCCTTGAACTTAGTTTTCTTGGCTGCATAGTGTATTTTAAAGCAAAGGGCAGGACATATGCACCATGAAGTGGTAATATGAAAAGGAGGCCATTTGTTTAGTTTACCATGTGCTGGTATTGGTCTATTTTTTCATAAAGTGTAGCTCTTCAGCTAATCATTGTCCTGGTATACAAGGGTAATATTTAGTTATGACCTTCTTACTGTGAGTAATTCCTGGCATTTAAGGATATCTTTAGGATATGGATCTTTCACACTCCTATGCTGAAGATCCTTGGATATTCTTTTCCTGTGTATGACATTCAATGCTGAATGTACACGTCTTAGATTCTAGACTTCTAAAAGCATTTTCTAATCACATATTATTAAGTAGCAGCATTTTCCAAAGGAGTCATCTATCATCTTGTAATCTTTCTGATTGGATTGTAAATGCATCCTTACAAATTATCAGCATTATAGTATTTCATCAAAAATGGAATGTATACTTTGGGAGGCTGAGGCAGAAGGATTGCTTAAGCCCAGGAGTTCCAAACCAGCCAAGAAACTTGGCAAGATTCCATCTCTTTGGAAAGAAAAAATTAGCCAGGCATGGTGGCATGCACCTGTAGTCCCAGCTACTCAGAGGCATGAGGCAGGAGGATCACTTGAGCTAAGGAGCTTGACACTACAGTGAGCTAAGTTCATACCAGATGTACTCCAGCCTGGGAAACAGAATGAGATTCTGTCTAAAAAACGAAACCAAAAACCCCTAACTTTTCTAAACCAAAGAGTCAGATTTAGAATGAAACTCAAGGAAATATAAATATCTGTCTTTCTTAAAGTTGTCTTATAGCCTTCTAATTTAGAGCTTCTTTGGCTCCTAGACTAAAATGTTTAACATTTACTCATTCACCAAACTAACTACTTAGGTGTAGTATGTGCTGTACTAAATCCAGGGCTGGAATGATAAATCTGACAACATACATGTATGTACAGTGTTTCTCCATTCACTCAACAAATAATCATTGTACATCTGCTATATGCAAGGCATAATATCAGGAATTTCTGATGCAAGGATAAACAAAATAGACAGTCTCTGCACTACTGATAGTCTAGAGAGGAAGACAGAGATTAATCAGATAATCATGCAAATAAATATAAAATTATCACTATGAGAGTGCTATGAAGGAGGGGTGAATGGTGAGTGCTCACCTTTCAGAGCTTATAGGGAATTTGACCTAGTCTTTGGAGGGAGACCATGCAGGAGTTCAAAGAAGACTTCCCCAAGGAACTGACTTTGGAACTGAGAGCTAGATGACTATTGGAAATTATATAGTAAAAAGGATGTGTGAAGATTCTAGGAAGAAAAATAACATGTAGATCTTGTACAGTATGAAGTGTAAGTTATTTGAAATGAAAGGAAGCAGTATGGTTGGAAATGTCAACCTAAGGAAAGAAAATGAGGCAAAATTAATATAGAGACTTTATTTGGGCCAAAGTTGAGGATTGCAGTCTGGGAAACATTGGGAAGTGCTCCATTTGGCTTTTGTTATAAGCGGGTATTTCTTTGTTTTGTTTTGTTTTTTGAGACAGAGTCTTACTCTGTTGTCCAGGCTGGAGTACAGTGGCACAGTCTCAGCTCACTGCAACCTACACCTCTCAGGTTCATGCTATTCTCACGTCTCAGGCTCTTGAGTAGCTGGGACTACAGGTGTGCACCACCATGCCTGGCTGTTTTGTATTTTTGGTAGAGACAGGGTTTCACCATGTGGGCCAGTCTGGTCTCAAACTCCTGGCCTCAAGTGATCCACCTGCCTCAGCCTCCCACAGTGCTAGGATTACAGGCGTGAGCCACCGCACCTGGCCACAAGCAGGTTTTTAAAGGCAAAAAGGGACAAGGGATTTTGTATAAGCCCACAAAATGAGTTGATACAAATTCATGTTTGACATGAATTCTCATTGGTTTACAAAAGTAACATTGATACTGATTGGCTATATGTTTTTGAACTATAGGGTAATAGTTAAGGTGTCTAGTGTATGGTATGTTATGGCTACTTGGTGTCAATTAGTCTAGGGCCCATGTAGCAAGTGGCTTCAAGAGGTAAGCATTTAGCTCAAGGTGGGAGCAAGACGTGACTGCTGTCACATTTTTGTTTGTTTATTTTTGTAGAGACAGGGTCTTACTTTGTGGTCCAGGCTGAATTCAGACTCCTAGGCTCAAGAGATCCTCCTGCCTCAGCTTCCTCAGTAGCTGCAACTATAGGCATGCCATGTCTGGCTGCTGTCACATTTTACTGCTTCTCTGGGCCTGGTAATTTAAAGGGACTTGCATTCCTCGGATTAAAAGTTTATTTTCTTTCTCAGAACACAGAGAACAAGGGAAAGCATCATGCAAGATGAGGCAAGAGAACTATGGCAGAGGCCAGACCAATCAGGACCTTTTAAAAGATTAAGGATTTAAGTCTTTCAAGAGCAATGGGAGGACGCTGGAAGATTTTAAGCTGTGTGTGTGTGTGTGTGTGTGTGTGTGTGTGTGTGTGTGGTGTATGTTGCAGGGTGGCAGGGCAGGTGTGACAAGATCAGATCGTTCTTTCCAAATAATTGGTATAAAAGGGACTAGAGGGGAAAATGTGGATGAGGGAGACCAGTTACAAGGCTATTGAGTATTGAGTAATCCTGGTGCAAAATAGCTTGGATTAGGGAGGGGGCCAGGGAAATAGAGAAAGATATAAGCTTGAAACCCACTCTCACTACTTCCCCATCCTCAATTATTTAACTCATTTTCAGACCAAGTTATGTTATATGCCTGCAACCCGAAGGATTTAAACTATATCATTTGGAAGATATATTATTCTCCAGCTTCCAGTTAGAAATCTAAAAAAAAAAAAGTAATTTATTGCTTCTCCTGGTTCTATCCTACTTTTAGTCTTGCTCTTTCAAAAGTACAATGATAATTATATATTGTATATTTTATATAAACATATATATATATATATATTTTTTTTTGAGATGGAATCTTACTCTGTTGCTTAGGCTACAGGGGCTTGATTTCAGCTCACTGCAACCTCTGCCACTCAGGTTCAAGCGATTCTCCTGCCTCAGCCTCCAGAGTAGCTAGGATTATAGATATGTGCCACCACCTCCAGCTAATTTTTGTATTTTTCATAGAGACAGGGTTTCACTCTGTTGGCGAGGCTGGTCTCAAACTCCTGACCTCAAATGATCCGCCCTCGTTGGCCTCCCAAAGTGCTGGGATTACAAGTGTGAGCCACTGTGCCTGGCCTATAATTATTTTGACAATTATTGTACAACAGTATTTGATGGTGGCCTATTACATCCTTAGTTTTTCATAGGTACACTTTAATCTCAGTGGGAACACTAAGCCTTATTTATTGAAATACTATTTTTTTTCTGAAACTTCTCCAGGAGATCTCTCTTCTCTTTAAAAACTTTTTTTAAAGACATCATTTAGCCAGGCCTGGTGGTGCACACCTGTAGTCCTAGCTACTCAGAAAGCTGAGGCAGGAGGATCCCTTGAGCCCAGGAGTTTGTGGCTGCAGTGAGCTACGATTGTACTACTGTATTCCAGCCTGGGCAACAGAGGGGAACCCTGTCTGTTAAAAAAGACAGAAAGAGAGAGAAAGAGAGAGAAAGAAAAAGAAAGAAAGAAAGAAAGAAAGAGAGAAAAAGAAAGAAAGAAAAGAGACTTTTTGAAAGACATAAACCTTATTTTATTTTTTTTATTTTTATTTTTTTTACAAGATGGGCTTTCACTATCTTAGCCAGGCTGGTCTTGAACTCCTGACCTCGTGATCCACCCGCCTCGGCCTCCCAAAGTCCTGGGATTACAAGTGTAAGCCATCACGCCTGGCCAGATAAAACTTATTTTTTATTTTTATTTTTAAAAAGAATATCATGTGATGATAGTGTCTTATATTGATTATTAACCATATCCTTGTCTTACAGATATTATGTTCCTATTTTAGTTAATACTTAATTACCTGAATCATCATCTCCTGGGGAAAAGCATTAGATTACAGAGGCACAGGATCAGGCTTGTGTTGTCTTCCTCAAAATTTTCTCAAGATTTTCCTTATATTTTGCTTTCAGTGGGGTTCATTGATTGGACCTTCTCATTATTGTTAATGTTTGAAGTAAGTGATTTTATCAGTGATTTACGATAACCATTTATAATAACCTTTATCCATTATTTATGGAAATTATTTTTGTACCAAATTAGCTTTGATAAAAATGTATAGTTCGCACATTGATTAGTAAACATATTTTACATCTTTAAATTTACATTCATTCCTTTTTTATTTGAGGATAGATATTGATGACACTTTGCAAGAATCCTTGTTAATCAGAAAGTGTTAGAATCTAAGGATAAATTGCCTGCAGTTGGGAACATAAGCAAAAGAATAAAACTGAACTTTTTTCCTCTGATAATACATCAGCCACCTTAGAAACTTAAAATATATATATACTGTAATGCACCACATAATGATGTTTTAGTCAACAAAGGACCACATATACAACAGTGGTTCCACAAGATTATAATGAAGCTGAAAATTTTCTATTGCCTAGTGACTTGTAGCTATGATAATGTTGTAGAGAATGCATTACTTTTTCTATGTTTAGATACACTAATACCATGTCTACCATGTTACAGTTGCTTACAGCATTCAGTACAGTAACATGTGGTACAGGTTTGCAGCTTAGGAGCAACAGGCTATACCATATAGCCTAGGTGCCTAGTAGGCTCTACCATCTAGGTTTGTGTAAGTACACTCAATGGTGTTCACACAAATACAGAATCACCTAATGACACATTTCTCAGAAGGTATCCTTGTTGTTAAGTGACACATGACTATATAACAGTTAGTGACACAGATAATAAGCTTTCCAATTATCTTTAAACCAGCGTATGAGCCTCTAGCCAGTTCATGAGTTGTGTCTTTTCATTCATAAGATGAGGGCTCATCTTCTTTGGGCTAATCCTTCTGTCAGGAAAGCTAACATCTCATTAACTACTAGAGTTGTAAATAGAGGTAAGTGTTAAGTAGGTCTCAGACTCCAGAATAAGCTTTTTATTTTCCCTAGACACTTCCAGAGCAATGTCTTTTAAAGAGCCAATATAAGTTCCGCCTAAAGGTGCTTCTGACTTGCTGGACAAAGAACCTCTCTTGGTGCTGGATCTACTCCTACCTTCCTGGATTTTACATCTCCTGACTTTGCTACTTCTAATGCCAGCTACCTACTGAAACCTGTTCTTGACCTCAACTCACTTCTATGCTAGCCACTTAGCCTCTTCAGTGCCTAACTTCATATTGGCTCTTCATATCTTCTGCTCCCCCTTGATATGACAGAACGTAACATCTAGCCGTGAGATTGGACCTGTTAATTTGAGAGAAGCATTATACTCTAAATCTTTCTTAGCCAGCAACCTGACGAAAGATTTTTAGAACCTTTTATTTACTGAGACTTAAAGCATTCTTGCTAGAGTCATCAACTTTTTTTTTCTATACTGGTCTGGCCAGTAATGTATAATCAATTATGTATTTGTTGAATATATGATAGTCACCAAATGCCATATTTAATTCTATTTAGTTTTACCAACCTAAGCCATTCAGACACCTTTATTTCTGGTTTCTAATTACTATGTAAAGCATTCTTGAATTATTTACTTTATCCACAAGCTAATATAATATTTTATAATAGCCATAAGTGTGATTCAAAACAATACTGCTATATAAAAATCATATTTTATATATACTGATAAACACCAACTGTACTTGAACCAAATAGCATATTTAGATCTTATATATTGAACAGCAGTATCACATATAGCACATCTATTTGTTAGTATTAGAATAATAAATTGACCAGCTTTTGTCTACATAATTAAGGTTGAAATTGGTTCCTTGTAGGACCTGAAAAGCTTAATTATTGTATATATAATAGTGCAAATGAAGTTAAATTTATGTGGCAATGAGGGTTATCATCCTCCTGATGTTCTGATATTATAAAATATTTGAAATATTTAAATATAATGTTTAAAAAATATAAAGAATAAATATAAAATTATTATGCTTCTTTTCATTTGTAGCTTATGTGACCTATTTCATTATTTTATAATTGTAGTTTCTGTAGCATCTGAAGTTAAAAAAAATCCTAAAATATAGTAGGGTTACAGCTCTGTTTCAAAATTCACTGAAATGTTATTAGTATATAGTGCTTGTATTAGAGCAACTAGTAATGCAGTGATGACTTTAGCCCTTTTCAAAGCCTGATAATCTATGTAATTTCATCGTACACAAAAAGAATTTTATGTAAATAGCTAAAACACTGTAATTGACATGAATTATTGATTTACAGTGAGCAATTACATTATACTAGTGAACTTGTGAGCATTTTCTAACTTATGGGATATTTGTTTTGCAGGAGAAAATAGATGTAAAAATGGTTTTCACAACTTGAATCTGTAATTTCCCATTAATACAAAATCTTTTACCGATTGTTCCTACAAAATTGGTTAAAATTAATACTCTTCTTTCTTAATAGATCAAGGCAATTTACATTTAGTTTTCTTTGTCTTTTTTGTTTGTTTGTTTTGTTTTGTTTTGTTCCCTTTCTATCCCTTAATTATTTCATGGCATGTCAGTGCATCAGAGAATTTAGATGAGCTGTCTTCCTCCAGTAGCTGGTTACTTAACCAGAAGCACAGTAAGAAAAAGAGAAAAGACAGGACAAGATTGAAATCTTCATCCTTGACTTTCATGAGTACATCAGCCCGAACAAGGCCACTTCAAAGTTTCCACAAACGAAAACTCTACAGATTGAGCCCTACTTTTTATTGGACTCCACAGGTAAGGCTGCCTTTGGGAAGAAAACACGATCAATGATTCACCATCAGCATATTTCATGTACGAAAAGATGTGGATTATTATTTAGAATAACAGTTATTTTGAATAATTTCATGTAGAAAACTTACAAATATAGTTTATAAATGACATAGTAGATATTAATAATATTAAAGTGGGATTTAGTAATTTTTTTAAACATTGCAAGCAGTATATTCTGGAACTTCTCACATCCCCAGTTAAAAAAAAATCCACTATTGTGCTTAAACTAATTTGAGAGAAAATAAAATGTCAAGGTAATTTTTTTAATGTACTGGCAAAGATAAGGAGGTAAACACACATGTACTACATAATTGTCTCATAAATATTTGCTCAGAATAAGAAAATATGCACAGCTGTCAGCTATTTTGGAGGAAGTAACATTGCCTTTCCTTTTTAGGCTTGGTATTTATTAATCTGGTTAAGCATTTCTTTTCCTTCTTCTAGGACGTAAGCAATACAATTTTAGATGTTCATGCTTACAGTTTTTACAAATTAAATATACTTTATTAGAAATATTCATCTTGAAAAGCATATTTTTCATGTGTGAACAAAATAATGGTTATACTTCCTTTAGTGTACTTCTAAACCAGCTGTGATGAAAGGCAAAAAAAGTTACTTCTAGTTCTTGCTGTATATGCTTCCCTGTCAAATTCTTTTAGATTTCTTAATATATTAAAGGAAAGAAATTATTGATACTATTATTTAATATTTATTTTTTCTGATTATCATTATATTATCTATTTAAATATATTTGTATTAAAATAAAGATGCCTTGTTAGGAGCCAATTTTAAACTCTTTTATCATGGTCCAATTATAAATAGGAATGTGGATGCTGAAAAATTAGCTTTTATCAAAAGACTTTTCCTGCCGGGTGTGGTGGCTCATGCCTGTAATCCCAGCACTTTGGGAGACCAAGGCAGGTGGATCACTAGAGGTCAGGAGATTGAGACCAGCCTGGCCAACATGGTGAAACCCCATCTCTACTAAAATACAAAAATTAGTCCAGCATGAAAAATACAAATTTTGCCCAGCATAGTAGCAGGCACCTGTAATCCCAGTCACTAGGGAAGCTGAGGCAGGAGAATCACTTGAACCTGGGAGGCAGAGGTTGCAGTGAACCGTGATCATGGCACCACACTCCAGCCTGGGTGATAGAGTGAAACTCCATCTCAAAAAAAAAAAAAAAAAGACAGTTCCTGTAGCTCAGATATTATTGAATAATTATGATACTAATGTATGATACCCCAATTTGAAATTATTCTTTAAAAAATTGTTTTGTTTCATCATTAAAAATATTTTTTACCTATGTCAACCTAATGGGAACATAATTTTTATGTAAAGTTTTTATATATGAAACCATATCTTATTTAATAATTTTGTTTAAAATTGCTGTAAGCAATAGATAAATAACATTTTTCAAATGTCATTTTGTGACTTTATAGTCATAAATAGAATTATCTGTATAAAGTATTTTACATGTGAATAGGCCATAGTATTCTGACCTGAAGAAAATCACTTAAATAATTTCAGTGATTTGCTAGATGTTACTAGAATAATATAGCATGTGCTTTGATAATGTAAAGACTGGCCTGGAAAGTTGTAAATATTTTAAGACTTTCAGCAAAGGACAGAACAAGTTGTAGGATTATTATTACTAGTAGACTACTTAATTTACCACATTTTAGCTACTACTATGCTAAGCAATTTTGCTACAATATTTAACCATCAAGCATGTAACAATTAGGTATTATTAATACCACCTTTAGGTACATAAATTGAGATTAAGAGTGATGAACAGTAAATCTGATTCCAAAGCCCGTGTTCTTTTTATAAACATTTATAATAACAAAAATAAACCAAATCTTTTGTGGGCCTGAAATTAGTAAAGGTAGTATATTTCAGGATTTCTAAGGTTAATAGCTATTAGGAAATATATAGAAAAAACTGGTTTTGAAAGATAAGCAGAGTTTTGAAGGTTATGGTGGAGAGAAAGAAAGGACTGTAAGTAAAAAAAGTGTTGTAGTATAGCAAATTCTGTTACCCTCAACTTATCTCCCATATTGTCAGCCCAATAATTATTTGCCTTTCTAAACTTAATTTAAATGTCATTTCTCTCAGGAAGCCTTCCTTGGTATCCCCAGAATGGTGTATATATATTGTTATAGCACCTTGTTTTAATCTCACTAAGTTGAAATTTATTATACTCTTCTATAATTGTTTCTGCTTATCATTAACTGGTATGTTTTAGAGAATAGAGACTGTATCTTTTTATTTCCAGATCTACAGGGCCTTGAAGACTACCTGTCTGATAGTATATGCTCAATAAATAATTGTTTAATGTGTTAAAGAATTAATGTAATGGAACATAGGAAAATACTAAAAAAGCAATAGAGAATGGGAACTCATTGTGTGTGTGTGTGTGTGTGTGTGTGTGTGTGTGTGTGTGTGTGTCCTAGATTTGCCTACTGCAGTGGTCTAGAGAAGTGATATTCCATATACATAGAACTTTCTTTTTTTTTTTTTCTTTATGGAAAGTCTTGAGAACCATAGAACTTTCTGAAGTGATTCAAATGCTCTATAAATCTATACTGTCCAATATGGTAGCTCCTAGACACATGTAGCTATTGAGCACATGAAACATGGTTTATGTAAATGAGGAACTGAGTTCTTTTTCTTTCTTTTTTTTTTTTTTTTTTTGAAGTCTTGCTATGTTGCCAAAGCTGTGGAACTCCTGGGCTCAAGTGATCCTCCCACCTTAGCCTCCCAAAGTGCTGAGATTACAGGTGTGAGCTACTGTGCCCATCCTGAATTTTTAACTTACTTTATTTTTTATTAATTTTAATTTAAGTAGCCACATGTGAGAAATGGCTACCAAATTGGACAGCACAAATCTAGACTCAGACTTATCCTGATAAGCAATCAGTATGCCTGGCACTCATTTTGTTTTCTAATACCATTTCCTACTAAAAGGAATCGGGGATTTCTGGAGAAATGGCTGGTCTCCAGGGCTGGGGAAGAAAAGGTATGATTATTGTGGAACATCTTAATGTTAATAGAAAGCAAGGAAGTGTTTTAAAAAATGATAAAGGCATGTTGAAAGAACACAGAACCTAGCTTGAAGAGGCCCCTATAAAAAATGATAAAGGCATGTTGAAAGAACACAGAAGCTAGCTTGAAAAGGCCCCTACTGGCCAAATCTAGGACTATTTGTCATCAAAATTAATAAGGACAATATTGAACCATTGAAAAAATAGGAATCTATGAGTCCATACTGATGATAGATAGATAAATTGGGGAAAAGGAGGACTTTTCCATATGTTAGGATGCTGATTAATAATTGTGGAATAAATAGTCAAATTAGAGAATCATTTTGCAATCATCATAGTAAAGATTGATTGGACAAGAATCATTAACAGGTAATAAATCTTGGGTCAAGACTGAGGATGAACTTGATGAGGAACAATATATTTGCATGATCTTAAAGCAAAGGTCCTCAATCCCCAGGCCACAGACCTATACTGGTCTGTAGCATGTTAGGAATGGGCCACACAGCAGGAGGCAGGAGGTGAGCAGCAGGTGAGCTAGCATTACTGCCTGAGCTCTGCCTCCTGCCAGATCAGTGGCGGCATTAGAGTCTCATGGGAACTCAAACCCTAATGTGAACACCAAAGATTGGCAGCAAGCACCAGAAGTTAGGGAATAGGCCTAACAGATTCTTCCTCTTAGTCCTCAAAAGAAACCAATCCTGCTGACATCTTGATTTGATGTCTAGCATCCAGAACTGTTATTTAAGCCACTCAGTTGTGGTATTTTGTTATGGCATACCTAGCAAACTAATACAGTGAACATTTTTGTCAGTAAGGTCTTTGTAGTTGCAATTAAGGATCTTGAGATGAGATCATTTTGAATTTAAAATAGTTCCTAAATCCAGTAATTTGTATTCTTAGAAAAGAGAAAGAGATTTGAGAAGACGAATAGAAGACTGAGAGACAGAGAAGGCTATATGAAGATGAAGGCAGAGATTTGAGTTGGGCTTCCACAAGTTAAAGAATGTCAGAGACTGGGCCGGGCATGGTGGCTTACGCCTGTAATCTCAGCACTTTGGGAGGCCGAGGCAGGAGGATCACTTGAGGTCAAGAGTTCCAAACCAGCCTGACCAACATGGTGAAACCCTGTCTCTACTAAAAATAGAAAAATTAGCCAGGCATGGTGGCAGGTACCTGTAATCCCAGCTACTTGGGAGGCTGAGGCAGGAGAATCGCTTGAACCTGGAAGGCAGAGGTTGCGGTGAGCAGGTATCCCACCACTGCACTCCAGCCTGGGTGACAGAGTGAGACTCCGTCTCAAAATAAATAAATATAAAATAAAATCAAGGTGTTGGCAGAAAACATAAAATTTAAATATAATTTAATTTTTAGAATGCCAGGAGCCATAGAAGCTGAAAGAGGCAAGGAAGGATTCTCCCCTAGAGCTATCAGAGGGAGTGCAGCCCTGCCAACACATCAATATCAGACTTTTGTCATTCACAACGAGAGGATTAATTTCTATTGCTTTAAATCACTTGTCTTATGATAATTTATTATGGCAGCCCTAGGAAACTTTGTACAGAGTTTAGTGCCAGGAATTAAGGTGCTGATGTAACAAATACTTAATGGTAGAAGTGGCTTTGGAACTGAGTAATGAGCAAAGCCTGGAAGAATTTTAAGGTACATGATAGGGAAAAGCCTAGGTTTTGTGAGGCCTCAGAAGGAAGTGAGGAAAATGGGAAACAAAACTGTTGTTATCTTAGAGAATACATATGTCATCATGAACCGAATTTGCTAGAAACATGAATGTTAAAGGTGCCTTTGGTGAGAGGTTTCAGAAGGAAATGAGGGACACTTAATAGAAACTGGAGGGAAGGCTATCCTTGTTATAAAGTGGCAGAAAACTTGGCTGAATTATATTCTACTGTGAAGTGGAAAATAGAACTTTTAAGCAACAAACTTGGATATTTAGCTGAGGAAATATCCAAGTAAAGTGGGGGATTTGTGATCCTGTTTCTCCTTGCTTCTTATAGTAGAAGATAAGATGAAAGAGATAAAGTGAGTAAGGAACTGTTAGGTTAAAAGGAACCAGAACTTGATGATCTGGAAAATTTTCAGGCTATTACAAAAAGTGATATAGCTTGTTCTGGAGATGACTCAGAACATAGACAAACTTTTGCTGGGAAGGTTAGGTATATAACTCATGGATCCAATCAATCATCTCAGCAGAAGCCAAGAATAGAGATAGGGTTATCCAGAAAGAATTTTGGGAGAACACACTTGTCTTAATGACATGGATTCCCTTGACATATATGGGAATCCCACAAGGATTGTGAGAATTTTATACCAGAAGAAACACTACCAGCTTACACCAAAAGGGGCAAAGACTAGACAATATGAAAAAGGTTGTCAGATCCCCAAAATTTTAGAGGCAGGAAATGGAGTGATAGAACTACTCAGTTGCAAACACATACTACCCACCAACAAAAAAGGAAAGTAAATCAGACCTAAATGTGGAAGGAAAACAGTAAAGCTTCTAGAAGAGAACATAGGAGACTGTCTTTATGTCCTTGGGGTAGTTGACTTCTTAAACATGATACAAATATCACTAATCAGAAAAGACTGCTAATGGGCCTTGTTAATTATGAACTAATTTTCATCAAAGACAGCATTAAGACAGTAGGGGACACGCTAAATGAGGACATTTGCATTCTCTCTCTCTCTCTGTATATATATATATTGAACAAAGATTTTATATCCTGAATATATGTATATATTTTAAAATGGCTAAAAAAAGAAAAAAGAGATAAACAACCTAATTAAAAATAGGCATAAACACAGTTACATACTTTAAAATAGTAAAGTAGTAACTTTTGTTCTATGTATTTTACCACAATAAAATTTTTTTAATAAAAAATATGCATAAACTTGAAGAGATATTTTGTAAAAGAAGATAGAGGATATCCAAATGGCCAATATGAAAATGTGTTTAAAATCTTTACTCATCAAGGAAATGCAATTAATACTACATCTATTCTTTTTTTTTTCCTTTTTTCCTTTTTTTTTTTTTTTTTTTTTTAGACATGATCTTACTCTATTGCCCAAGCTAGACTGCAGTGAAGCCATTTCAGACCACTGCAGCTCCAACTTCCAGGGCATAAGCTCTCAAACGATTCTCCCACCTCAGCCTCCAGAGTAGCTAAGACGACATGCATGTGCCACCATGCTGGGCCAATTTTTTCTTTGTATGCTTTGCAGAGATGGGTTTTCGTCATGTTGCCCAGGCTGGTCTTGAACTTCTGAGCTCAAGTGATCTGCCCACCTTGGCCTCTCAAAGGGCTGAGATTACAAGTGTGTACCACTGTGCCCAGCCTAACATACATCTATTCTTACGACCCAGCAATGCCACTCTTAGGAACTCACCCACGAGTAATGAACACATATACACACAAAAGCTCTCCAGAGAAAGAGACCAATAGAATATATATAGATATAGAAGAGAAGATTTATTACAGGAATTGGCTCACATGATTATAGAGGCCAAAAAGTTTCATAATATGCCATCTGCCAGCTGGAGAACTAGGAAAACCAGTGGTATAATTCAGTTCAAGGCCAGAGACCTAGAACCAGCGGGAGGAGGATACCTGGTATTAAGTCCTGGAGTCTAAAGGCCGGAGAACCAGGAGCACTGATGTCTGAGGGCAGGAGAAAATGAATGTCCCAGCTCAAGAAGAAAGGGAATTTGCCCTTCCTCTGCCTTTTTGTTTTATTTGTGCTTTCATCAGATTAGGTGAAGGTGATCTCTATTCAGTCTACTGATTCAAATGGTAATCTGTTTTGAAAACACCCTCACAGACACCCAGAAATAATGTTTACTAGCTTTCTGGGCATCCATTCACCTAGTCAATCTGACACACAAAATTAACCATCACAGTGCTCTTAACAGCTTTACTCATTAAAGCCCCCAAACACAAAGCAATTTAAATGCCCAACAGCAAAATTGTTATGTTTATACAGCAATAAAAAGGATGGACTACTGATAAAACAACAAAGATGTATCTCCCAGACAATATGTTGAGTGAAAGAAGACAGAACAGGCCTGGTGTGGTGGCTGATGCCTGTAATACCAGCACTTTGGGAAGGCTGAGAAGGGAGGATCACTTGAGCTCAGGAGTTTGAGACCACTCTAGGCAACAAAGTGACACTTTGTCTCTACAAAAAACAAAAAATAAATTAGCCAAGTGTGCTGGTGAGGACCTGTGGTCCCAGCTACACAGGAGGCTGAAGCAGGAAGCTTGCTTGAAGGAAGTTGAGGCTTCAGTGAACCGTATCTGTGCCACTGCACTCCAGTCTGGGTGACAGAATCAGACCCTGTCTAAAAAAAAATGAAAAATAAAAAAAACGTACTCTGATAAAGACTAATAAAACTTACTGGTAATGATAGAAATGAGAACTGTAGTCACTTCATTGGGGTATGGGGGAGAGTGTAGAAGTTGACCAGGAAAGGGCACAATCTAGGTTTTTGAGTTGGAAATGTTTCATACCCTTGGTGATGGTTAGCAGGGCATATACCTATGTAAAAATTCATGCTGTATATCTTTGCCATAGACGTGGGCATGTGCCCCATGCTGCACATTCATAGTAGCCTCTTCCTCTTATTTTGGTCATCTATTGTTGCATAACAAACTGTCCCCAAACTTAGTGATTTAAAACCATCTATTATCTTTCATGATTCTGTGGATTACCTAAGCAGTTATTCTTCAGCCTTGCTTAAGGTCTCTCTTACAGTTGTAGTAAGATTGTTACTAGGGCTAGCCATCTGGTTGCTTGGATGGGCTGGAATAGCTGGGCTTCTTTCACTCTCTGTGGCTCCCAAAAATGCAAATATAGAAGCTGGCAGTTCTTAAGACTTAATCCTAGAACTAGCACAGTGTTTTTCTGTTTATTGGTTAAAGTGACTCAGTGTAGGATTTAATATAGGAGGAAGTATACAAAGGCAAGAATACTGGGAGACATGGTTCAGTGGGGCTATAATTGAAACCCGGTACAGTTCATCCTCTGGTTCCCTCTTTCATATGTAAAAACCATTTAAAGCCTTACTTCCAAGACCCCTGATGTCTCAACCCATTATGGCACTAGGCTTGGGCTTGAAGTCTTGGAACTCATCATCAAGAATCATGTCCATGGCTGGGCGCAGTGGCTCACACCTGTAATCCCAGCAATTTGGGAGGCTGGTGGACCACTTGAGGTCAGGAGTTGGAGACCAGCCAGGCCAATATGGCAAAACCCCATCTCTTCTAAGAATACAAAAATTAGCCGGACATGGTGGTGTGTGCCTGTAATCCCAGCTAGTTGGGAGGCTTTGAGGCAGAAGAATCACTTGAACCTTGAAAGCGGAGGTTGCAGTGAGCCGAGACTGCGCCATTGCACTCTAGCCTGGGCAACAGAGCAAGACTCTGTATCAAAAAAAGAAAAAAAAGAATCATGTCCAGACACTTCAATTGAGAGGTAGGTGTGGCTCTTCAGGTGTATGTAGTTCTTTGGGTGCAGTTCCTCAAGTATAGTTCCTCTGGATCCAGGGACTTGAGAACTAAAGTTGTTATTTGCTGTACACATATGCAACCTAAAATGGACACTGCCAGACAGGGGGAGGCATAGAGCAGTTTTGAAATATAACTAGGTACATGTTGTAGGTTTGTTGATGAGGATCCCTACTTCAGGAAGGGGATTTTTTTGTGGCTGTTGGATCTGCCCTCAGCGTTCTTGGCTGCATTCTGAGTCACCTTTTCTTTTCCATAGAAGGGAGCCCCTGTTTGCATATGTGTTTTCTCAGCCTGTTTCCTGCCTACAGAAGGCCCAGTGCCTTTTCATTTTGAGCTCTCTTTCACGATCAAAGTTCAAATTTTCTAATACTTTGTTGGTTCCATATGTATCACATTAAGATACACTCTATTGGACAAGAATTATACTTGCAATTCTTAGAGACAGGTCATTCTCCAACTTAGAGTTTGTCTAGGACAGTGCCTTTAAGATACTTGGACTTTGTTGTGGGGCAGTCACCTTGAGATACTTAAAAGCCCTTTTGTCTACCAGAGATCACTGAAGCATGCCTGTAAGAGTGTTAGAAGCTCTCTGTCTAGGTGCCAGGATCTATTAACATGCCTCAAGCCTTCGTGAAGTGTTAATGAAGGGTCTTACAGTCTCATCCTTGAGATCTTGATGCTGACAGTTTTACTGACAGTTCCCTGGATATGATCTTTTACTGATACCGTGTCTAACTGTGAAAACCTTTTGGTGTATGGAGTAGCTGGAAATGAAAAACAGTCTTATTTTTGAACTGAAAAGTACTGGCTCTATTTTCTCTAAATTTGGCTTGAAAATGTAAGCTGCTTTTTTTTTTTTTTTTTTTTTGAGACAGAGTCTTGCTCTGTCATCCAGGCTGGAGTGTGGTGGCACAGTCTTGGCTCACTGCAATGTCCGCCTCCCAGATCAAGCGATTCTCCTCCCTCAGGCTCCCCAGTAGCTAGGATTACAGGCACCACCACCATGCCAGGCTAATTTTTGTATTTTTAATAGAGATAGAGTTTCACCATTTGGCCATGCTGGTCTCGAACTCCTGACCTCAGGTGATCCACCTGCCCACAGTGCTGGAATTACAGGCTGAAGTCACTGCCCTCAGCCTAACAGCTTCTTTTGAAGATCATCCTACTCCATCCATATTTTATCATAGGCAATTAAATGAAACCATTTGGTACTTTGCACATTCTGCCTAGAAACCTTACCCAGCTCTGAGTTCATAACGTACTCCTTCTATACTCCACATTTTTGTAGGGAAGTGTTACACTAATTTTTTTTTCTGTTTTTTTTTTTTAGGGGGGTGAGGGGGGCGAGGTCTCACTGTGTCACCCAGCCTGGAATGTAATGTCACAATTGCAGCTCACTGCAGCTTCAACCTCCCAGGCTCAAGCAGTCTTCCCAAGTAGCTGGTACAAGCACATACTGACACACCCAGCTAGTTTTTCATTTTTTGTAGAGAGAGGGTCTTTCTATGTTGCCTATGCTGGTCGTGAACTGGGCTCAAAAAAATGATCCTCGTGCATTAGCCTCCCAAAGTGCTAGGAGTACAGGCATGAGCCACTGCACCTGGCCTAATTTTTCTACTAGAGCAATAAGATGGAAGAGATAGAGGTATACCAATAGGAATAATTATTTAGAATAATTATTGGCAGAGGTTATGATCCCTTTGCTAGACAAGATTAATAAAAAGTATAATGTTATGCATTTTTTCTTGACTTTGCTCATTTTACAGCACTAACGATAATGTCAAATAATAGTAACTAATATTTATAAAGCAATTATGGGTCAGGCATCATTTTATCTTCTGTATTAGTCCATATTCATGCCGCTGATAAAGACATACCCGAGACTGGGTAATTTATACAGGAAAAAAGGTTTAATGGACTTACAGTTTTACATGGCTGGGGATGCCTCGCAATCATGGTGGAAGACAAGGAGGAGCAAGTCATGTCTTATGTAGATAGCAGAAGGTAAAGAGAGAACTCATGCAGGGGAACTACTCTTTTTAAAACCATCAGACCTCATGAGACTTATTCACTATCACGAGAACAGCAAGGGAAAGACTTGCCCTCATGGTTCAATTACCTTCCACCGATCCCTCTCACAACATGTGGGAATTCAAGATGAGATCTGGGTGATAACACAGCCAAACCATGTAATTCCAACCCTGACCCCTCCCAAATCTCATGTCCTCATTTTTCAAAACCAAACATGCCTTCCCAACAGTCCCCCAAACTCTTAACTCATTTCAGCATTAACGTAGAAGTCTGCAGTCCAAAGTCTCATCCAAAACAAGGCAAGTCGCTTCCACCTATGAGCCTGTAAAACCAAATCAGGTTAGTTATTTCCTAGATCCAATCAGGGTACAGGCATTGGGTAAATATGGCCTTTCCAAATGGGAGAAATTGGCCAAAAAAAGCGGGGGGCTACAGGCCCCATACAAGATGAAAATCCAGCAGGACAGTCAAATCTTAAAGCTCCAAAATGATCTCTTTGACTCCATGTCTCACATCCAGGTCACACTGGTGCAAGAGATTGGCTTCCATGGCCTGGGGCAGCTCTACTCCTGTGGCTTTGCAGGGTATAGCCTGCCTCCTGGCAGCTTTCATGGGCTGGCATTGACTGCAGCTTTTCCAGGCACACAGTGCAAGCTGTCAGCAGATCTACCATTCTGGGGTCTGAAGGACAGTGGCCCTCTTTTCACAGCTCCACTAGGTGGTGTCCCAGTAGGGGCTCTTTGTGGGGACTCTGACCCCACATTTCCCTTCTGCACTGCCCTAGCAGAGGTTCTCCATGAGTGCCCCACTGCTGCAGCAAATTTCTGCCTGGACATCCAGTTGTTTCCATACATCTGAAATATAGGCAGAGTTTCCCAAACCTCAATTCTTGACCTCTGTGCCCTCGTGGGCTCAACACCACATGGAAACTCCCAAGGCTTGAGGCTTGCAACCTGTGAAGCCACAGCCTGAGTTCTGCATTGGCCTCCTTCAGCTTATGGCTGGAGCAGCTGGGACACAGTGCACCAAATCCCTAGGCTGCACACAGCACAGCAACCCTGGACCCGGCCCACAAAATCACCTTTTCCTCCTAGACCTCTGGGCCTGTGATGGGATGGGCTACTGTGAAGACCTCTGAAATACTGTGGAGACATTTTCCCCATTGTCTTGGGGATTAACATTTGGCTCCTCATTACTTATGCAACTTTCTGCAGCTGGCTTGAATTTCTCCTCAGAAAATAGGATTTTTCTGTTGCATTGTCAGTTGCAAATTTTCTAAACTTTTATGCTGTTTCCTTTTTAAAACTGAATGCCTTTACCAGCACCCAAGTCACCTCTTGAATGCTTTGCTGCTTAGAAATTTCTTCTGCCAGATACCCTAAATTATCTCTCTCAAGTTCAAAGTTCCACAGATCTCTAGGGAAGGAGCAAAATGCCACCAGTCTCTTTGCTAACACATAACAAGAGTCATTTTTGCTCCAGTTCCCAACAAGTTCCTCATCTCCATCTGAGACTATGTCAGCCTGCATTTCACTGTCCATATCATTATCAGCATTTTGGTCAAAGCCATTCAACAAATCTCTAGGGAGTTCCATACTTTCCCACATTTTTCTGTTTTCTGAGGCCCTCCAAGTTGTTCCATCCTCTGCCTGTTACCCAGTTTCAAAGTCACGTCCGTATTTTTGGATATTTTCTTAGCAGTGCTGCACTCTACTGGTACCAATTTACTGTATTAGTCTTTTCATGCTGCTAAAGACATACCCAAGACTGGGAAGAAAAAGAGGTTTAATGGACTTACGGTTCCACATGGCTGGTGATGCCTCACAATCTTGGTGCAAGGTGAAAGGCACATCTCACATGGTGGCAGACAAAAGAAGGCAGCTTATGCAGAAGATCTCCTCTTTTTAAAACGATCAGATCTTATGAGACTTATTCACTATCACAAGAACAGCACAGGAAAGACCCACACCCATGATTTGATTACCTCCCCCCCACCCAGTCCCTCCCACAATACAGTGAGAATTCAAGATAAGATTTGGGTGGGGACACAACCAAACCGTATCAACTTCTAAATGCTTTAAATATATTTTTATTTGATATTCATACCTCATTTTACTTAGAGAAACTGAAGTGCAAAGAGGAATGAAAAGATACACATATTTAGCACTATTTAAATGAATATAAATAGAAATTTGGTAGTTTTAAGTGTTAATGCTGAATCTTAACATCTTTCATAAGCTTGATTTCTATATCTGATTTGAATCTTTTATGAGTTTTTCAGACTGTTTCTTTCTATGAATAGCCCATATAAACAATTATTAAAACTTCACATAGTGGCCAGGTGCAGTGGCTCACGCCTGTAATCCCAGCACTTTGGGAGGCTGAGGTGGGTGTATCACTTGAAGTCAGGAGTTCAAGATCAGCCTGACCAACATGGTGAAACCCTGTCTCTAATAAAAATACAAAAAAAAAAAAAAAAAAGTCAGCCGAGCATGATGACGAGCACCTGTAGTTCCAGCTACTTGGGAGGCTGAGGCACGAGAAACGTTTGAACCAAAGAGGCGGAGATTGCAGTAAGCCAAGATTGCACCATTGCACTCCAGCCTGGGTGACAGAGTGAGACTCTGTCTCAAAAACAATAACAACAACAACAACAACCGAACAAACAACAAAAAAAAACTTCACATAGTTTCTAAGGCTGTTCAACAATGTTTGGCTCTTTTATTCTAAGAGGATCACATCTTTTGCTCTCTAAGCCAGTTTATTCATTACTGGGACAGTTTATGCTTGGAGAACCTGTGCTGTTTTGAACTTGATAATGTTGCCTTATCTACTTAGAATATGGATGTGTCTTTAGATCCAGAAAATACACTGGTAGGCATAGCTAGATAAGATGTGAATATGTTCTTCAGAATAATACCCTAGTATAATTCTTAAAACTATAAATGTGGCTAATAGCATTCTTTAACATAAAATTTCAATTGCAATTAATAATTTAAAAAATGCTTTTCTGATCATAATATGCTTATTCAGCTCTTTCTTGATAGTCTTTATACCCAATTACCATGCAACCTTTGGCCCTATATTATCTCAGCCTTAGATAACAGAAGCCACCCTGATTAACTCCTAACAAAGGAAGTTCTCTTTCCCACTGGGAAAGGTGAACAGAGGCCTCTGGCATCCAGGATTAGAATTCCTAATACAGTTTCTATGAAGCAGGTTGTAGTGACTGGACATAAAAATAGTTTATATAGGAAGCTAATAGTTATATATTTTGAATTAGGGCAGTCTACTTATTGTATTATAAGATTTTAGTTAATAAACCTAAATGTTTAAACAAGAATAAGTCAAGAAATGTATTCAGTCACTTAGATCAGAGGTTGTTTTATGTGAAATTAATTAAAGTAGAGATGGTTGGTTGAAGGTAGCAAAAAGCCCAGAGTTTTATTTGGTCATGCTCCCAATCACCTTCCTCCATATTGGGGGTGGGAAATAGCAGCGGTGATTACTTCTCTATTAATACTTGCAGCCCTAGAGCAGTAGTAAATATAAATATCAGAAACATGACCTGGGAAGAAATTTTAAATAAATGAAACTTTATTTGCAGGATGCGTACTTATCTTTTATTATCCCCCTCATGGTGGTTCCCACCTCTCTGGTATGTAGTGATTTTATGATTGGTTCCTATTTGTTCATGGTATTCTTCAAATTACCCAACTTTTTTTTTTTCCTCTTCTTACTCGTACACAAAACATAACTGGCCTGTTTTGTCACTAGTTGACCTGCTAATCTCTGATAAGCTGTTTACCAATGATACTGTTACTCTGAAGAATACTGTTTGCATGCTGAGAAGCTGGTCTTGCAGAAGTAGTAAATTAAATTCAAAACGGTCACATTAAGACCATGGAATGTTGGATGGGCAACTATTTTCAGCAGTAGAATTTTTTATGAATTTTGGCATGTAATCCACAAGCCATTTCATATTTATGAAAACAGCTGTAGTAGACCTAACATGTATAAATTGAAGTAAAATTAGTAGTGAATATTATAACCTTTATGAAATAAGGCAGAACTATTCCCATTTTAATTTGTTCATCTGTGATCTTTTATCTATCGCCTATGGCAGATTTGCAAAAGTAGTGTTTGTAGTCTATCTCATCATTGTTATTTAATAGATTCTTAAATCATAATGCTGAGTGGTTTAATAAAATAATCCAGTGGTATGAATTAAGGTATATATAATAATTTCATTTGAAAGTTTTCATTTCTTTTTTAAAATGTGAATGATTAGGTTTCTAAACTTTACGTGAATGCAGGCTACTTTTTTGAACAAATAACAAAAGATTTAAAGAAAAATAAAGATATCATCTCATAGAAACTTAAATTCTTACTGGAAGCTGGGCATGATAGCTCACATCTGTAATCTCAGCAGTTTGGGAGGCTGAGGCAGGTGGATCACCTGAGGTCAGGAGTTCGAGACCAGCCTGGCTAACTTAGTAAAACACCAGTTCTGCTAAAAATACAAATAATTAGCTGGGAGTGGTGGCTCGTGCCTGTAATCTTAGCTACTCAGGAGGCTAAGGCAGGAGAATCACTTTAACCCGGGTGGCAAAGGTTGCAGTGAGCCAAGATCACGCCATTGCACTCCAGCTTGGGCAACAAGAGCAAAACTCCGTCTCAAGAAAAAAAAAGTTACTTAGGTAGTATTTTTATGCTGCTAGGAAGCCTACTCTTTCTCTTCCATGCCACACCTACTTCATTTCACCTACTGAAGCATCTGCTTTAGACAATGGGAATTATCTTAGTTGAGGATTTCCTTACCTTGCTGTAACAATTTGGTACTCCAGGGACTTCTTTGGGTTGACTTGGAGAGATAAATTTATAGCTTGTATAACATATTTCTGTGAGAAAATATGCTTTATATAATTGTAGACAAATTTGGAAGGTACCAAATTATAAAGAGTCTAAAAGTTATTTCTTGTGGAGAGGCAGCACATTTTAGTGTTTTCATACATGAGTTCTGGAAGATACACTGGATTATAGTCTTTGTTCTACTTCTTAATAATAGTGTGCAGTATTATGCAAATTACTCACTACTTTGTTTTCCTCATCCATAAAAATAGGGCTACCTTCACATGGCAACATTCAACTGGAAGGCCAGCCGTGCTGGAGGAAGTGGGACTCACTTGCTCCTCTGGCAGGTGGTGCTGGCTGTTGGTTGGGCAACTCAGTTCTCCTTGTGGCCTCTCATGCTGCCTGAGCTAGAATGGCTTCCTTCCATGGCACCTCAGGACAGTGCTCCCATATGACAAGGAGGAAGTTACAAGTATCTTGAAGCCTAGGTTCCAGATTTTTTTTTTTTTTTGAGACAGACTCTCACTTTCTCTCCCAGGCTGGGTGCAGTATCACGATCTCAGCTCACTACAACCTCTGCCTCCAGAGTTCAAGTGATTCTCATACCTTAGCCTGCTGAGTAGTTGGGATTTCAGGCGGATGCCACCATGCGCAGCTAACTTTTATATTTTTAGTAGAGATGGGGTTTCACCATGGTGGCCAGGCTGGTGTCGAATTCCTGGTCTCAAGTGATCTGCCCACCTCGGCCTCTCAGAGTGCTGGGATTACACGTGTGAGAACTGCACCCAGTCTCCCAGATCTTACACAACATAATTTCTATTGCATTCTATAGGACAAAGAAAGTGACTTGGCCAGCCCAGATTCAAAGGGATAGAGAAATAGGGGCATGCACACAGGGATGGAATTTGCAGCAAAGGGGAAATTGCAGCAAAGGGGCATGTATACACACAGGGATGGAAGAAATTTGTGACCATTACTATTAAACAATCTTTGCCTTGAGGTCTGCTTTGGGACACAAGGACAACACTAAATTAAGACATTAGCTGAATTAGCAATGGAGGATTAAGAAAAGGCTACCTTTTAGCCTTTTTTCAAATACATTTGAAAGATACTTAGCTCAGGCCTGGCACAATGGCTCATGCCTGTAATCCAAGCTTTGGGAAACTGAGGCAGGGAGATCACTTGAGGTCAGGAGTTTGAGACCAACCTGGCCAACCTGGCGAAACCCTGTCTCTACTAAAAATAGAAAAATTAGCCATACATGATGGCACACCTGTAATCTCACCTACTTGAGAGGCTGAGGCACAAGAATTGCTTGAACCAGGGAGGTAGAGGCTGCAGTGAACCAAGATTGCACCACTGCATTCCACCCTGGGCAACAGAGTGAGACTCTGTCAAGAAAAAAAAAGGAAAGAAAGATACTTAGCTCAATGCCTGGCATATAAATCCTCATTAAATGTGAATGATGCTGATGATTATAATGATTCAATGATTAGGACAACATCAGGGAATCAGTGATGGTTTTGGTGTGGAGGAGTGAAATGATAAAACTATTATTTTTGAAAGATTAACTGGGTGCCTTGGACAGTACAATTTGCAGTGGGAAGAGATTGGAGGAACAGAGATCAGTTAAGAGATGCTGGGCACAATGGCTAGGTGAAGGTTCCCAAACCTCAGTTATTAACTTCTGCACAGGCTCAACACCACATGCTCAATACCACATGTAAGCTGCCAAGGCTTGGGGCTTGCACCCTCTGAAGTAATGGCCTGAGCCATTGGCTTCTTTTAGACATGGCTGGAACTGAAGCAGCTGGGATCCAGGTACCATGTTCCAAGGCTGCACAGAGCAGGGGGGCCCTGGTCCTGGCCCATGAAACCATTTTTCCCTCCTGTGAAAAAGGTCTTCAGGCCTGTGATTGGAGGGGCTGTGAATGTTGCTGATCTTCCCTGGAAACATTTTCCTTATTGTCTTGATGATTAGCATTCTGCTTCTTGTTACTTATGCAGATTTCTGCAGCAGGCTTGAATTTTTCTCCAGTAAATGGGTTTTTCTTTTTTACTGTATTGTTAGGCTGCAAATTTTCCAAACTTTTATGCTCTGCTTCCTCTTGAATGCTTTGCCACTTAGAAATTTCTTCCACCAGATACTCTAAATCATCTTTCTGAAATTCAAAGTTCCACAGATCTCTAGGGCAAGGGCAAAATGCTGCCAGTCTCTTTTCTAACACAGGGCAAGAATCACCTTTATTCCAGTTACCAGTAAGTTCCTCATTTCCGTCTGAGATCATCTCAGCCTGGACTTCATTGTCCATATCACTATCAGCATTTTCATAAAAGCCATTCAACAAGTCTTTGGGAAGTTCCAGACTTTCCTACATCTTCTGTCTTCTGAACCTCTAAGCCTCTAGGAAGTTCCAAACTTTCCCATATTTTTCTCTTCTCTTCTGGGCCTTCTAAACAGTTCCAGTCTCTGCCTGTTACCCAGTTCCAATGTCACTTCCACATTTTCCAATATCCTTATAGCAGCACCTCACTCTCTGCAGTACCAATTTACTGTGTTAGTCCATTCTCACACTGCTATAAGGACATACCCAAGACTGGGTCATTTATAAAGGAAGGAGGTTTAATTGACTCACAGTTCAGCATGACTGTGGAGGCTTCAGGAAACTTATAATATGGAAGAAGGGGAAGCAAATGTGTACTTCTTCACATGGCGGCAGGAAGAAGAAGTGCTGAGCAAAAGGGAAAAAGCCCCTTATGAAATCATCTCAACAGAACTCACTATTGTGAGAACAGCAGCATGGGGGTAACCACCCCTATGATTCAATTACCTCCCACTGGGTCCCTCTCATGACATGTGGGGATTATGGGAACTACAATTCAAGATGAGATTTGGGTGGGGACACAGTCAAACCATATCGCTGATATAGAGAAACACAACTGATTTTTGTGTACTGATTTTGTACTCTGCAATTTTTCTGAATTCATGTAATAGCCATAGTAACTTTGTTTGTTCTTCTGGGTTTTCTATATCTAGGAACATGTCATCTACAAATAGAGTATTTTCTTTCTTCTTTTTCTTTCTCCCTTTCTTTTTATCTTTCCTTTTCCCATTTCCCTTCCCTGTTTCCCTTCCCTTACCTCTTCTTTCCTTTCCCTTCCATTTTCCCTTTCCTACCCTTCCCTCTTCTCTTTCTATTTCTTTTTTTTTGCCTAATTGCTCTGGCTAGAACATCTAGTGCAATGTTGAATATCAGTACCAGATCTTAGAGGGAGACCTTTTAGTCTTCATCATTGAGTATGATATAAACTGTCAGTTTTTCATATAAGCCCTTTATCATGTTGAGGAAGCTCAGTCCACATGTTTGTAAGTGTATCTCTTAGAATCCCAGAAGTTGAATTGCTGGGACAAAGAGTATGTACATTTATAAATTTTAATTTTTTTGTGTGTGCCAAATTGCCCTCAATAGAATTGAATCAAATTACATTCCCACTAGCAATGCATGAGACTGCCTATTTCCCAATATCTTTATAACACAGTAAATTATTAAAAATTTGGGCTTTTTTGCCAATACAGTACATAGAAAATGATGTTATAGTCTAGTTTCAATTTACATTTATCTTGAGTTAGGTTGACTATTCTTTGCATATGTTTAAGAGCCATTTTATTTTCTTTTTGTAAACTGACTGATTATATCCTTTGCTTATTTTTCTGTTGAGGATCTGTTGCCTTTTTCATATTGATTTATAGGAGCTCTTTGTATTAGAAAAATTATATTTTATTATTTTTTGATATATACATATATATTAAGGAAATTTGCTCTGTTTTTTGTGACTTTTTCTTCATAGTTTGTCTTGTCTTTGATTAATGTTTTCTTTCTACGCAGAGGTTTTTTTTTTTTAAGTGATTGAATTTATCAACCTTTTTATTATACTTTTTGGGTTTTGAGTCAGAATCCAAAATTTCTTCCTTAAGTCACAAAATGATTATCTTGTATTTTCTTTCTGTTCTTTTGTTTGTTTTGACATGAATCTCAGTTTGCTTCCCACACCGGAGTGCAGTGGTGCAATCTCGGCTCACTGTAGCCTTCGCCTCCCAGGTTCAGGCAATTTTCCCTCCTCAGCCCCCCAAGTGGCTAGGATTACACATCTAGCTTATTTTTGTATTTTTAGTAGAGACGGGGTTTCACCATGTTGGCCAGGGTGGTCTCGAACTCTTGATCTCAAATGATCTGGCCACCTTGGCCTCCCAAAGTGCTGGGATTACAGGCATGAGCCACTACATCTGGCTTGTTTGTTTTCACTAGAGATTATTTCATTGCCCAATATTACTTGTTCAGGAGAAGTTTGGAAGGACTAAACAGTCCATTGTAATCCTAATGATATTTCACCTATGGCCAAAAAGATTTGGACCATTATCTTCCCTTCAGGCCTTTAAATATTGCCTTATATAAAAGCATTATAGACATTGCATTTAAATGGCTATAGTTCTTAGTATGCTCTCATTCATGCTTCCCCTTCATATTGATGAGCATAAGGTTAGTTAGCATCTGCTTAACGTGAACGAGAATTGAGGGATACAGAATTCCACTAGGGTAAGCCTGCAAGTTGACAAGTCTCATTCATACATGCAAAGCCAATGTATGCAAAATTTCTAGTCTTTTCATTCAGGAAGAACTCTTATTGAGGAAATAGACCCTCATGTACAATAGCAGAGTTATATACAGCTATTTAGAATAGTCTACTTATTATGTCTTTCCTTCTTTTCTTCCCTCCATCCTCCTATCTTATAAAGAAATATTAAGTACCTACCATGTGCTGCACAGTTCCTAGGTATTGGAGACACCATGGTGAAAATGATAGAAAGAGTTCCTACCTTTGTGGAGCTTATATTTAATTGAGAGAAAAAGTGTAAATGTTAACTAATGCTGTGTTTTGGGGGAAAAAATAGAACTAAAGCAAGGAGATAGAGAATTCTAGGAGAAAGGATTTTATTTTAGATAGGAGAGTCAGAAGTCCTTTCTGGAATAACTGACATTTGATTAGGGACTTTATTGAAGTCAGGAGGGAACAAACCACACAGAGATCTAGAGTTAAGACATTTCCAGTATATCCAGGTCATTAAACATATGAAGAAAATCCAGCAGCAAGAAAGAGAATATATCTGACCTTGGTAGAAATTAATAATTTAAAGAACAGAAAATAACTTCCAGAGCAACCTATTACACTAAAGAAACAATAATGAAACAAAAACAGTCCTTTGGATATATATCCAGTAATGGGATTGCTGGATCAAATGGTATTTCTATTTCTAGATCCTTGAGGAATCGCCACACTGTCTTCCACAATGGTTGAACTAATTTACACTCCCACCAACAGTGTAAAAGCATTCCTATTTCTCCACAACTTCTCCAGCATCTGTTGTCTCCTGATTTTTTAATGATTGCCATCTAACTGGCATGAGGTGGTATCTCAATGTGGTTTTGATTTGCATTTCTCTAATAACCAGTGATGATGAGCTTTTTTGGGGGGATAGCATTAGGAGATACACCTAATATAGATGATGGGGGGATAGATGCAGCAAACCACAATGGCACGTGTGTACCTA
>CAUYLG010029615.1:0-45069 GCA_963573385.1 Cacajao melanocephalus | reverse complement strand
AAAAGAGGTTTTTAATACCCATTTTTAGACTGCATTCTAGCCTGGGCAATAGAACAAGAATCCCATTCTCTCTCCCTCTTTCTCTTCTTCTTTCTTTCTCTCTTACATTCTTTTTTTTCTTTCTTTCACTCTTTCTTTTCTCTCTTTTTCTTTCTTTCTAAAAAATAAAAATAAATAAAAAAGAATTCAGTGTATAATAAAGGTGACATTTCAAATAAGAAAGTAAAAGACTATTCAATAAATAATAGTGAAGCCATTAGGTAACTCTTTTGGGAAAAGAAAAATTAGATTTTTGCCTAATATAGTACACCAAAATAAATTATGGATAAATTAGAGTTGAAAGTGGAAGGAAAGAAGGAAGAAAATAAAACAAACTATCGGTGGTAATCTATATGACCTTGGAATGGAGAAGGCCTTCCCAAGCACAACAGCTAATTCAGAAACCATAGATTAATACAATAATATGACTAAAGAAAATCAAAATCCTCTGTATGCCAAAAAGTTATGAAAATTACTTCTTAGAGGACAAACTGGGAAAAACATTTGAACATGAATGAGCAAAACTGGATTTGTAGTTTCAATATATAAAGTGTCCTTTCTAATCAATAAGAGATGAATCAATGGAAAAATAGACAAAGGACATGCATAGGCATACATTAGGAAGGAAATGAAAATGGTTAATAAACAAAAAAATCAAACAAATATTAATCAAAACAATTATAAATCTGTGGAAAAAGGATTGAGTGCTCAACAAATAATATTGAAAAATTCAGCCTAACAAAAAAAAAGCATTAAATTAAATCCTTATCTGTGTCAGACATGGAAATAAATATGAGAAAAAATAAAAGTTTAGGCCGGGCGTGGTGGCTCATGCCTGTAATCCTAGCACTTTGGGAGGCCAAGGTGGGCGGATTACTTGAGCCCAAGAGTTCAAGACTAGCCTAGCCAACGTGATGAAACCTTGTCTCTACCAAAAATACAAAAAATTAGCCGGGTGTGGTGGTGTGTGCCTGTAATCCCAGCTACTCAGGAGGCTGAGGCATGAGAATCACTTGAACCTGGGAGGCGAAGGTTGCAGTGAGCTGAGATTGTGCCACTGCACTCCAGCCCGGGTGACAGAGCAAGACTCAGGCTCAAAAAAAAAAAGAAAAGTTTAAATGTAAATGAGAAAATTATAAAACTGAGGAGGGAATATAAACCCTGAGGACATTATGCGAAGTGAAATAAGCCAGTCACGCACACACAAAAAGACAAATACTATGGGGTTCCACTTCTATGAGATACATAGAGCAGTCAAAATCATAGAGACAAAAAGTAGAACAGTAGTTGCCAATAGCTAGGGTCAGAGAGGAATGGGGAATTACTGTTTAATGGGTGTAGAGTTTTGGTTCTACAAGATGAAAAGAATTATAAAGATGGTTGCACAACATTATGAATGAACCCAACATCACTGACTATACACGTAAAAATGATTAAGATGGTAGACTTGGCCAGGTGTGGTGGCTCACGCCTGTAATCCCAGCACCTTGGGAGGCCGAGGCAGGCGGATCACAAGGTCAAGAGATCGAGACCATCCTGGCCAACATGGTGAAACTCCATCTCTACTAAAAAATACAAAAATTAGCTGGGCGTGGTAGCATGCACCTGAGTCCTAGCTACTTGGGACGCTGAGGCAGGAGAATTGCTTGAACCCGGGAGGCAGAGGTTGCAGTGAGCCGAGATCGTACCACTGCACTCCAGCCTGGCACCTGGCGACAGAGTGAGACTCTGTCTCAAAAAAAAAAATGAAATGAAAATAGTGAAAAGATATTTTGTTTACCCTTACTAATAACCAAATAAGTAGGAATTTAAACAATTAAACATTATCATTTTCTACTTTCAAATCTACAAAAAGTTAAAAAGATTTAGAATACCAAATTTGGGCGAGGGTGTGGAGAAATAGGCATTCTCATGATTTGTAGGTGAAGGTAGAGATTAAAACAATCTTCCCGGAGGGCAATTTGCCAACATATTTTTAAAACTTTGAAAATGTGCATACCATTTGACTTGTGACCAACAATTATCTTCCTAGGAACTTATCCTAGGAAATTCATTATGTATGCATGTGTAGATTTGTTTATGCAAAACAGTTGCAAGCAAGCTTAATGTCCAATAGCAGGATGGGTTAAATGATTTTTGTCAGGCCTACAGGAAGAAATACTAAACTACCATTAAAGAATAATGTAATAAAGAAAATTTACTACCATGTGAAATGATTCACGACATATTCTTATATGGATAAAGTAAATTATAAAACAATATGCGTAACATGTAAAAGAGTGATTACCTCTGGGGAGCCAGTCATTTTTACCTTCTTTTTGCATTTTCTTTACATTGTCCATTTTTTACTAAACAAACACTGATTCATAATCAAAAGATACATAATAAATGCTCTTTTTTTTTGCGATAGAGTCTTGCTCTGGCTAGAGTGTAATGGCACGATCTCAGCTCACTGCAACCTCTGCCTCCCAGGTTCAAGCAATTTTCCTGCTTCAGCCTCCCAAGTAGCTGGGATTACAGACGTATGCCACTGTGCCCAGCTAATTTTTGTATTTTCAGTAAGACGTGGTTTCACCATGTTGGCCAGGCTAGTCATGAACTCCTGACCTCAGGTGATCCGCCCACCTCGGCCTCCCAAAGTGCTGAGATTATAGGTATGAGCCACTGCACCTGGCCACTATTTTAAAAATTATGATTGTTTGGAGATACCAAATATTTGAGAAATAAAATGTCATATTCTTAAATATTCCAGTTCTCTAAGATCTCTCTAACCTGTGGGTATAAATGGAGACACATTGTCAGTCATCATCTCTGTTTCAATGTCTCTGGACCTGTTTGCTGAGCTCCTCTTCCTGGTTCCCTCAAAACCTCATCGAGTTACTTCTGAGAGGAGAGTTAGGGTATCACAGGGACTCACGTTCTTGAGCCCCATCCCCCTCCAGGTCTGCTGCTGTGAAGCCACTTGAGGGTGCTTCCCCACTGTGACTGTGACACTGTGACCAAAGGGACCTGCCCAGATAGGACTTATGCCCGGGGACACTATCTCCTGGAGCTCCAAATAGCAAGCCAAGGGCACCTGGTGTCCTCACCTGCCAAGCCCCCACCAGAAGTAAGGAGATGTCCCCCTGTCCCATGCTAGTCACACTTTGACACTTGGACCCCATTATTCCCCAGAATCCCTACCGCCTCCCCAAACATTCCTCCCACTCCTGTCTTCAGCCCTTTTCTTGTGAACCTCACACAAGGGTGCTGAAGTCCAGCCCCATCAGAGTCTGCTGTTTCTGAGACCATCTTATCCTCCCTCTTGCCCACAAGCCCTACCTCCTACTACACTGGCTCAAGACCCCTCTCTCCTGTAGCCAGAAAAGACAGGGCACCAGCACTATAAAAAAATCATGTGATGAGTCTCTCTCAGTTTAACCGTGGACAAAGGTTTATTGCACTCCTACTGTGTGCAAAGAACATTGGACATAAGATGAGCACATCCTGGGGAACTTCCACCCAGCTCGAACCCCAGCAGGGAGGGGTTTGTGTCACATTCATTGTCTGACTAGGGAGAGACAGAGTTTGTGGTGAATACCCACATTCTTAGCCTAAGATTCACTTGCTAATTGCATCTTCTAATGTTGTCCAAGTTTTGCTAGGTGGCACCTCCTCATTCCAAGGAAGCTGTGCCCTCCTTAGGGTAGCCCTCAGGGCACCTTGTTGCCAACAGGCCTGTTTCCCTAGAGACCTCAGTTCCTACAGTAACTCTGCCAAGCACTGGAAGGGTGGAACCAAGATGGGACATGGTAGGGCCAATGCTCAGGAAAGCAGGCTCCTCTGGGGCAGAGAATGCCCTCCGACCTAGGTTCCCTTTCGGCCATTGATGGGAAAGCCTGTCCCTCGTCTGCGGCAGCGATGAGGCCTGGAGGGTAGGGCCTGGCCCTGCCTGGCAATGAGCGTCCCAGGTATTTGGTGAATCCCCGGAGCCCGGAGCCTGAGGACTGGGCATAGGGTGGGTCCCCGTCTCCTGTCAGTGCTGAAGGGACAGGAAATTCCTATTGGCAGGATGACCTCATGCTGACAGTGCTAGGGCGCGCCCGACCGGGGTTAATCTCAGAGACTCAGTGCCTTGTCCCAGGACAGGGCCAAGGCCACCGCCCGCGGTTTCCTCAGAGGAGGGTGCAGGGAGCATCTTTGGAAGCCTGGAAGCTTAAATTACTTGCAGACTCCAGAGCACGGATCCCGTTCAGTCGGGCCACCGCTCATTCAACCCCTTCTTCCACGCCCTCGTGTTAGGTTTTTGGGCTCTCCTGTCGGTGTCTAGGGAAACTCTCATCCCGCACCCCACGTGGCTGTATAACTAGCTCCTTCCCGTGGAGCCCAAGCGCAGGACTTGGAGGCAGGGTGGGCTCCCTCTGCTGGGAGAGCCGGAGGGCGGGACAGGAGTCTGGATGGTGACACCCGGAGGACCCTAGGCACGTGTCGGTAACCGTTGGCACTCCCTGTGCTCGCCTTGGACCAGGCGGTTCCCTGTAACTCAGGAGTCCGCGATCAGGACTTGCTCAGCGCGGGAACGTCCCCTGCAAGACTGGGGGCTGCGGCCTAGACACCTGGGCCAGAGTCAAGGGCGGGATTGCGCGGTCTCCACGCCTGGTTTGGCCTGGGCTGCGCAGTCCGTGGCGTTGCCAGGTACTCCAGTAATCGCCTCGGAGAGGTAAGTGAGGGGGTGGGGGTGGGGACTACACGGGGTAGGGGAGCCTCCTGGAAGAGGCGGTCGCGTCTCAGGCTCCGCCCCCCACCACCCCCACCCCACCACTCCCAGGTGCAGGTGGTGTGTGTTGTATGCCTCTGTGCATACGAGCCCAGGCCTGTCCAGGAAAGCATCTCCCTCCTCCCCACCCCCACCCAGTTCCCCAGGCCTCCTTCCTCCCTTCCCAGGGAGATGAGAGAAGCCACTGGGCACTAAGCATCAGAGGTGCATTGGGGGCAGGGCGCAAAACAAGAGCCTTCCTTTCTCAAGTTGGACTTAGAGGGCGCTACAGTTGCTGTGGGCTTCTATGGAAGTGTTTGTAATCTCTACTTGTGTGTGGCATGAATGCAACAATAGACAGATGGGCCGAAGGATAGACAGATAGACTGATGACCTGACTGTCCTCACTGCCTCCAGTCCAGGTCTGGGGAGGTTGTGAAGCAGCCTCCTCACCTCTTCAAGTCCTGGAAGGGTGGAGGAGCCAGGAGCAAATTCTGACTCCCCCAGCAGCACGTAGGAGGGGCGGAGGTGAAGTCAGAGGTGACCTGACCTGGCAGACAGAGTGAGAGCACTCTTGCTGTCACAGGAAGGCAGCTCAGAACTTACAGTCACAGAAAAATGGGAAATGGAGCATGGAGTGTCTCAGACTAGAGTAGGAACCCTGGGGAGGTTGATGCTTGGGCAGAGGCGTTAGGGGGAGGTGACTTTTAAGCCTTCAGACTTTGTCTGTTTCGTACTTGCTTTTATTTACGGTTCTTCAGATGCTTAACCTGAGTGATGTGTGTAAAAGCACTGAGGAAAAATAGGGAAGGAAACGGTGACTGAGATCTGAGCAAAGCGCCTGGAGGAAGCAAACAGGCTCAGCACTTGCCTGCAGCTTCCTGAGGCTTTGTTCACTGCTGCATCTTCAGCAACTAGAATCGTGCCTGGCACATGAAAGACCCCCTAATAGCTATTTGTTGAATGAATGAATGAATGAATGAATGAATGAGGGAGGGAGGAGAACCTCCAGATCCACCTGTTTCCATCTCTCAGCAGAGTCACCATCTTTCTGTGAGCCAGTCCCTGTCTCAACCCGGCTCTCTGCCAGGTGTCACTCCTTCTCATCCCCTCGGCCATTAATAGGAGGTTGCAGTGAGCACCACTGCACCCCAGCCTGGGCAACAGAGCAAGACTCCATCTCAAAAATAAATAAATAAATAAATATAAATAAAACTCCACTGATGGCTGCCATGCAGCAGGAATGGCAGGTAGTGGGGCAGATACTGTCAGTCAGACAAAATCTCTGCCCTCTGGCCACTCCCAGTCCAGTGGGGAAAATGGACAAGAGACAGATGTCATCAGTGGGGTGAATTGTGTGGGGAGAGGACATGCATGCGTGCACAGGGGGATGAACACAAGTGACAGGGGCTGTGTGAGCCCAAGGAGACCTCACCCAGTGGTTAGGAACAGGACTTTGTGAGTTCCGGGCAGATCCGGGCTTGAATGCCAGCTCCACCCTGGTATAACATTGGGCAAGTTACTTAAGCTACACTTCATTTCTTGTCTACCAAATGGACATGATGCCCTCTTCATAACCTGGTGTGAGATGAAATAGATATAATTCATGTTAAATGCTCAGCCAGGGCCAGATACTGAATGTTGGTGATGGCATTCTTGTTAAGGTATTAAGGAGAAGGTGACATAGCTTGAAGGAGGACAAGGAGCAAAAAAGAGAGTAACTTGGTGACTCTAAGTGAAGTTATGGTAACTAAGCATGCCTGCCAAAGGAGAAAAGCTAAGAAAACTGCATTCATGGCCTCTGTTTGCCCTAGGAGGGAAACAGAAAATGTCTGATGAGAAGAGTAGGCTGGGGTTTCATGCGGTGAGATGGAGAGGAACCTACCAGGGAAACAGTAAGAATTAAGGGGATCTATCCAGAGCCCAGTTATTGAGCTGAAAATCTAATATTTTAATGAGCCACTCAACAGTGTTCTAGTTAGGAGTGAGAGATAAGAAGGCAAATAACGGGGATGGTCTGAAAGTGGAGGTGATCAGGAGATGCTGGAAGAGGAGACAGGCCTAAGAGAAAGTCTTCAGTGTGTTGTTAAAGAGATTGACCACCAATTCAAGGACTTGGCACAAAGCCTCGCATGTAGTAGTGATCCCATAAATATTTACTGATGCATGCATGAAGGAATACAGGAGACAAACCTATCCTCTAGCCTGGCATAGAAAACCATTGAAGACAGATGTAGGGGACTCTGATCATTGTCTACTCAACCTGTTTGAGTAGAAGGACCCCAGTATCTCGACCTCAGGACAAGCATCGTGGTTGGCCTAAACCATTTAAAGTAATGCTGTTTTCTCCTGTTTTTGGTTTCAATGAGACATAAAGGAATTCCAGAGCCCAGCCCTTCAGTCAAAAGACATAGGTTTGTGTGTGTGTGTGTGTGTCTGCTCTCTCCTTCCACCTTGGTCCATTCGGGTCAAAATATGATATCTGAAGCTGCAGCAGCCTTGTTGCAGCCACAGAGAGACAAGCAATGGACAAAAATCCGATGTGCTGGGGATGGGCAAGTATAGAAACAGAAAGAGCAAGGGCCCTCAATGGCATGTCTGAGCTGCACCAGTCCTGGCACCGCCTAGCTTTAAACTTCTGTTAAGTAAATGATAAATGTCATTTTTGATTAAGCTGTTGGTGAGTTAACCATTACTTCCAGCTGAACACATCCTAACTGGCACAATGGGCAGGGCCACCGTGTTATATAATTCCTGTGGTAGTCTATGTGGAAGTACCCTAACAGTTGTGTAGAATGGCCTCTTGTCAACTGGTGATGGCTGATAGCCTGGGAATAGGACCTTAAGGTTTTAAGGACTTTGAAAAGTGTGTTTATGAGAACATAGAAGACAACACGTGAAGCTCCGAGGTTCCCAGGATGCTCTCCTGGGGATTTTCACCACCTCTACTCCTGGGCCCTCCCTTGCCCATTTGCCACCTACAGTTTCTATAGTTCAGCCAAGGAATTAGGAAGTCAATCAACTCCCTTTATGTAGAATCTGCAGTCTTCACTAGCAGCTCTCTAGGGTCTCCATCACTTACTTTGGGGAGGTGCCCCTCCCCTTCCACATGGAGAAAAGCAGGCAGAGCTCATGCAGACCACACTCCCCTTGTGGTCAGCAACCTTCGCATGTCTCCTTCTGCTGAGGGGTGGAGGAGGAGGTGGTCTCCAGTAGCAGGACTGGTTCTTGCACATCCCAAGATTAATGGCCACCCTTGCCACCAGCCCCCTGGATTCACTCAAGATGGAGCTGCTCATTAACTGCAATTCCAAGACAACAGGAAAATCCCTGTCTCTCATCATCTTATTGCCTTGATTAGTTATCTTTTGTACCTGTGATTACATATTCAGCATCGCACTGGCTGCATGTTCAGCCTTCTCTCCCTGCTAGAATAGAAAACTTGCAAGTTGGAGGTACAACTATACAATGCTTTCTGACCATTTTGGTACTTTGGGGCCAGATTTCTCTTCCCTATATATGCACCATGGGTCTCCTAACACCACTTTAGAAAATTACTGTCCTGCTTATCATTTTAGTCTAACTTTGGAATGGCTGTGGATTTCCCACGCGCATGTGTGGGTGGGTGGGTGGGTGTGTAATGGGTAAGTACTTTTGGATTGTCTTAATTTTGTGAAGGACTAAAGTCTCCAGGGACCCTAGACCAGCCCAGATGAATAATGTAGTTCTAGTAGGAGCAACTGAAATCCTAACCACAAAGTAATTTTCCTAAGAGCTCCTGGACCTCACTTGTTCCTTTCCTGTAGCATGTAGAAAGCTACCTTGTGGGCCTGAGGCAGTGGCTCACCCTATAATTCCAGCACTTTGGGAGGCCAAGACAGGTGGATCACCTGAGGTCAGGAGTTCGAGACCAGCCTGGTCAACATGGTGAAACCCCTTCTCTACTAAAAATACAAAAAAATTAGCTGGGCGTGGTGGTGCATGCCTGTAGTCCCAGCTACTTGGGAGGCTGAGGCAGGAGGATGGCTTCAACTTGGGAGGTGGAGATTGCAGTGAGCCAAGATCACAACACTGCACTCTAGCCTGGGCAACAGAGTAAGACTGTCTGAAAAAAAAAGAAAAAAAAGAAAAGGGAAAAGAAAAAAGAAAAGAAAGAAAGAAAGAAAGAAAGAGAGAGAGAAAGCTACCTTGTTGGCACAGGCCATCATCAGGACCCAGCACAGTGATTGGCACCCAGTAGGTTCTCAATAAATATTTAAGGAGTATACATGTTGACATCAAGCTCATTCAGCAGTGTCAGAATCTGTGGTTAAAATCCCTTGCTTTTCCTAGACAGTATATTAATGATAGCTAATAGTGTTGTAGATAGAACATGCTTTGCCTAAGATAGATAGAGATTAATTATTTAAGTCCATATAAAGAACTACAATCAAGTAGGGCAGGAGCTGAAAGGCATCTTAAGGATATTTCAGATGGAGGTCACTGTTGATCTGGGAGAGGGCCAGTTTCAGGAGGACTGTTGAGATGGGAGATCAGATCTCTGTGGGTTGGGAGACAAATGGGAAACCAGAAGTGTAGAGAACCCAGGATAGACAAGTCTTTGAAGAAGCTTCATTGTGAAGGGAGAAAGGGAGCAGGATTTCTCAGGGCATCTGGCATTTCTCTAATGCCCTTCTCTTCCATTCCCTCCCCTACCTGGCATCTATAACAATAGAAGGGAAGTCAGTTTATCAAAATGCACCCAGAAATATCACACTGGGCCATCCTCCTCTCCCCACCTGACCTCCCAATAGAGGGAAGGCAGCATAGCAAAACATCATACTTTATATGAAGATACAAACTTTATATGAAGGACCCCTTGGGAACGTGACGGTAGCTATGGAAGGGAAGCTGCCTGTAATATGCAGATGCACAGAATATTACATCTATCAAAGAAGGCTCAGACATAAATCCCCGACCTCAGGGCTAGGAATCATGACTCAAACTACTGCAATAAAGAGGATGCCTTAAATACACATTGTCTGGGAGATTCCTACGAAACTCCTTCATAGCTCAAAGAAAGCCCACGGAAGGAAGCTTTATCAAATTCACAAACTTATTCTGTTTCCATTGTTAAATCCATAAGCACTCCCTAGGGGAGGGAAAAGTTTGGGAATTGGTTCTCAATTGGGCACAGGTATGACTAGGCTCAGCCCCATCCCATCTCCCTAAAACATGAGTGGAGATGATGGAGGATTCCATCCAGACCCCCAGCTCTCAATCTGCTCCACTGGCTGAAAGGGGGCTGGCAGGCTGGCAGGGAAGCCAGGAACGGGGGCACCGGGGCAGCCGCATGCCTACCAGGTGGAGTCTCAGCATTAGGCAGGGGTCCTGGGACCAACTATACTGGCACCCCCAGGAGAAGGGGACATGAGCATACCTTCAGTCTCTCTAAGCTGCACCTTCACTGAGTCTTTGTACCTGCAAAGGCTTCGGGCCATGTAGTTCTGCTCTAATTCTAGCATAAGCTGGGCTGAGGGTAGCCCAGGAACTCACCTGTTTTACTTCTGTCTGCTCTTCAAGCTAAAGTTTTTGGGTCCTTGGTCAGCTTTTTGGAGGCTTCTGTACAAATGTTTTTGGCATTGAAAGCTACCTATAACATCTTGAATTAGAAATGTATATTTTTAAATCCCCTAATGAGTAAATACCAATATGGAGAGACACACAGAGACACTCTGCTAAGTGGGACCTTTCCTACTGGGAATGTGGAATTTAATACACTCATCATCAAATCATTCAATTCTCACCAAAACATGCAAAGCAGCAACAGATTCTGTTAACCAGTTACTTTTCCTGATCCTTTCTGGAACAGCCCAGCTCTGAGGCTGAAAAGGTCTGCTGCTGTGACTTCACCCTTGTGCAAGGAGATGGTGTCATAAGGTGGTCTTAAAGGGCAGGTTGACCTTGGCTGAGTCCAAGCTCCAACATCTGCAGTTAGGAGTCCCTGGAAGTTACCTCCCCGCTCTGCGGCACAGTGTGATGAAAAGGACAGCATCCAGCTTGCAATACTGGATGAATACTGGATAAATCAGACACAATCCACTACGCACCCACCACAGTGCCTAGCTGTCAACAAGGGTGCTAAGTAGATGTGATTTCTCTCTAAGCTGGAAGGGGTTCTGTAGGAGTGCTGGACCACACACGAGGCTGGCTCGGGCATGCTTTTGCATTCATGAGGCAGAGACGGCAGATGGCACAGCGCATGGCAAGGCAGGACAGACACGTGGTTCTAGTGGGTGAGCAGAAGGCAGCTCCTCTCGCTGAATCTCGGATCTCTATGTGGTTTGTGAAGGGGCTGAGGTAGGAGGGGGAGGCTAGGGCAGAATTGCAAGGGCTTTGCCTTCAGCAACTAAAGAAACGATACCTCAATTAGAAAGAACTGTCTGGAATGTAGAAAGGTCAGGAACTTTGGGAGAAAGTAGTCAAGTCATTTTGGAATTTATAGTTGAAGCAAGTGCAGCCTGGGTTGAGTACAGGAGGTTTCTGAGTGAAGCAGAACTAGGCTTGAATCCCAGCTTGACCAGTTTATCTGAGGGATGGTGAGGGTTCAGTTGCCTCATTGGAGGAGAATAATAACACCACCCTGGGGACTGTGATGAGATTGTACAGACAAGGCACCTTGCTCAGTAGCACCTATCACTCTCGGGCAGCAGTAGGTCAGAAATCCCTCAGGTCAGGAAAGCAGAACGCCAAACACTTTGGAGAAAAGACAGGCATAATCATGAATTTACCTAAGGGAAAATATTTCTTGAAAAAGGAAATTCTGGCGGTAACATTTTGAATAATGCAAATTAGCACAAAGTCAGGAAAGCCGTGTGGGAAATTCTCTCGTTAGTTCAGGTATTAAAAGTCCATGTCCCACAGATGGAAGGAGGTCACATTTCTTCTTCTTTGCCACTCTCCCATCTTCCAACCTGCCCCTACTCTGCTTCCTCACCTAACTACCCTCCCACCTCTCCCCTTACCTTGTTCAGTGATGTTTATTCAGTGTCTATGCTTTGTCTACCTCATATGCCACTTAGTCCCTCCTCAACCAATCCGCTCACTCCCTCGCCGCTCTAAAGCTGCCCTTGCCAAGGTCACCCAGAGACCCACAGCCTCTCCATACATCCTTCTTACCTTCCCTGGCCTGGGCAGCATTTCTGCTCAGTTCAGAAAGCATTTATTATATGCCTGCCCTGTTCAGGACACAGGAAATGCTCAAGTGAACAGCCACTTCCTCTTTTTCTTTTCCTTTTTTTTTTTTTTTTTGAGATGGAGTCTCGCTCTGTCGCCCAGACTGGAGTGCAGTGGCGCGATCTGGGCTCACTGCAACCTCTGCCTCCCAAGTTCACGTGATTCTCCTGCCTCAGCCTTCCAAGTAGCAGTGATTACAGGCATGCGCCACCACGCCCAGCTAATTTTTGTATTTTTAGTAGAGACAGGGTTTCACCATGTTGGCCAGGATGGTCTTGATTTCTTGACCTCATGATCCACCCGCCTTGGCCTCCCAAAGTGCTGGGATTACAGGTGTGAGCTACCATGCCCAGCCTTTAAAATGCTTTTTGCATGACCTTGCTAGCAATACCACTTGATGTTGGCAGACTCCCTTACTGGATTGCAGTGCCTGTACCTGTGCTATATGAGTTAGGAGTGAACACATGCTCTCCCTGGCCCAGATCAGCACTCACCAGTGATTTTATCATCGGCTGCATCCTGCTGATTGTACAGCCCCCTGTTGAGGACAATGGTGTGAGTGGGACACAGTCCTGCCTCCTGTGGGTGATCTGAAGTCTTTGACTCACCAATTCATGTGTTCCTTGCTGTATTCGTGCATTGTTACATAATTAAAACAAATTAGAATCATTTCATATGTAGAACGTGCACTCTGAAGAAATTTTGACCTTTTTATAGAGTTGATAATAATAATAAGCTTTATGTCAGTAGGGCTTATTTTTCCTATCAGTCATTTTCTTTTTTTTTTTTTTTTGAGATGGGATCTCACTATGTTGCCCAGGCTGGTCTCAAACTCTGGGCTCAAGCAATCCTCCCATTTCAGCCTCCCAAAGTGCTGGGATTACAGATATGAACTACCACACACAGCCATTTTCCTACCAGTCTTAACCCTGGCCACACATGCTTCCCTTCCTGTGCCTTTCAGCTTATAACTTAACTATTAATAAATACAACTGTAGTCTTCAGCTGGAGTATAAGATAACTGATCCATTGGGAAACATACACATGGTGTTCAGGAGCCATTGTTCAGGACAATGAATAAGATAAAACTTTTGGTGCCAGGCGCAGTGGCTCATGCCTGTAATCCCAGCACTTTGGGAGGCCAAGGCAAGTGGATCACTTGAGGCCGGGAGTTCTTGAGCAGCCTGGCCAACATGGTGAAACCCCATCTCTACTAAAAAATACACAAATTAGCCAGGCATGGTGGCACATGCCTGTAATCCCAGCTACTCAGGAGGATGAGTCAGGAGAATCGCTTGAACCCAGGAGGCGGAGGTTGTAGTGAGCCAAGATGGTACCATTGTACTCCAGCCTGGGCGACAGAGTGAAACTGAGTCTCAAAAACAAAACAAAATAAAACAAACTTTTGGGCTGCAGGGACAGGGATATTATTTTCTTTTCTTTTTTTTGAGACAGTTTCACTCTTGTTGCCCAGGCTGGAGTACAGTGGTGCGGTCTCAGCTCACTGCAACCTCCACTTCCCAGGTCCAAGCAATTCTACCTCAGCCTCCCAAGTAGCTGGGATTACAGGCATGCGCCACCACACCCAGCTAATTTTGTATTTTTAGTAGAGACAGGGTTTCTCCAGGTCAGGCTGGTCTCAAACTCCTGACCTCAGGTGATCCACCCACCTTGGCCTCCCAAAGTGCTGGGATTACAGGCGTGAGCCACTGTACCTGGCAGGGATATTATTTTCAGAGAAGAGAAATGTAGACAGGTAAAAGAGCAGATCGGGGGTTAGGAAGAAATCATGAACGCACTTTTGAACCTGTTGGGTCTGTGGAAACAGGAAGCGGCAGAGGAAGTTGAAGCTCAGTAGGGGTGCTAGGGTTGGAGTTGGAGCTGCATTGGTGGATGAGGTGGTGGTAAGTATGAAAAGAGGATCTAGGGCAGAACGATGGAAAGCACACACAGGCTGTGTGACCCAGGAGAAAAGAGCAAAGGATTGATTTAGCAGGACGAAAACCAAGAAAGATATTACAGAAGCCAAAGGAAGAATGTAGCTTCCTGGTGCCACATGTTGCAGGAATAAGGGCTAAAAAGAGACCATTCATTTTGGCAAGTAGGTGATCATGAGCAAGAGCATTTTAGCAGAAAGCTGAGGAGGGAGGAAGCTTGACTGCAGTGGGTTGAGGAATATTGAGAGATGAAGACATTGAATTCGTGAATGTAGATCATTCTTTCAGAAGATTCCCATTCTTTTTGGATTAGAAATGGAACATATACAAATGAAAAAATCTGGGCATGTTTTTAAGCTGAGATAAGAAGGAGATATTAACATATGTGGGAACAGATGTCTGCAGTTCCTGGGAAGGAATGAGATCAACAGCCAGGTGGGATGGGTCTGCCTTGAAAAGGAGCAGTGACCCCTGTTGTCCAAGACAAGGAAGGAGACAGCTAGTAAAGGCAGGTATTTGTGGAAGGGAGTGAAGTTAGGGGATTCATGGCTGGCAGTGTTTCTATGGGGCAGGGAACTGTGTGGTCTACTAGGGGTGACGGGAAGGAAGTGGGAAGGATGTCAGTAAAGTGCTGGAGGCATCCCTTTCCAGGTAAGGCTTGGTGCGGCAAATCTGATGGTAACCCAGGGCTGGCCAGCCTCTTGCTGGTGCTGAGCATGAAGCAGCTGTCAAGAAGCAAACAGAAAAGCCCGCGCCCACACACGGAGATATATGTCATTTTTGTGTTTCTGTTTTAGGAACTGAAATGAATAAAAGTAGCTGGCAGAGTAGGAGAAGACGTGGGAGAAGAAGCCACCAGCAGAACCCTGGTTTCAGACTCCGTGATTCCGATGACAGGCAAGTGTGCCGCTCTGGGGAGCCACTTTTGCCCAGTGTGCTTCTGGCATTGTACATGTGGCATGTCACACGCTCCCAGGCCTGGAGCTCGCTGGGGACTCATCCAAATGCAGATGCTGATTCTGTGGGTCTAAGGGGGTCCTGAGGAGAGCCTACATTCCTAACGTGCTCCCAGGACAGGTCGCTGTGGTGGGTCAGCCCACCGCACTGAGTGGTGAGGAGAGAGGACCACCCTCTGTTCTTTCCTAAGTGACCATGACTTCTGGCCAGAGCATCAGCCATAAGGCTAGAGGTAGATGTTATATGATACAACTGGAAAACCGTTTCTCCATTCTATAGACTTTTTGTGAAAATACCTTTGTGGAAACCAAATTTTATTAATTCAGCCTAAGTCTTGGACGAGAATATACACTCATTGCTTAATGATGGAGGGTGCATTCTGAGAAATACGTTGTTAGGCAGTTTTGTCATACAAACATCATAGCACATACTTAACACAAACCTACATGGTACAGCCTGCTACACACCTAGGCCATATGGTGTAGCCATTTGCTCCTGGGCTGCAAACCTCTACAGCATGTGACTGTACTGAATACTTGAGGCAGTCAGGACACAGTGGTATTTGTGTATCTCAACATAGAAAAGATACAGTAAAAATAGGGTATGTAAGATTTTAAAAAAATGGTATACCTATATATGACCCTTCCTGTGAATGGAGCTTGCAGGACTGGAAGTCAGTGAGTGTTGAGTGAGCATGAAGGCTGAGGACATTACTGTATTCCAGTGTAGATCTTAAAAACACTGTACACTAGGCTTTGTTAAATTTATGTATTAAGAGGTGAGGTCTCGCCGGGCATGGTAGCTCACGCCTGTAATCCCAGAACTTTGGGAGGCCGAGGCAGGTGAATCGTGAGGTCAGGAGATCAAGACCATCCTAACACGGTGAAACCCCACCTCTACTAAAAATACAAAAAGTTAGCCAGACGTGGTTGCACGTGCCTGTAGTCCTAGCTACGCGGGAGGCTGAGGCAGGAGAATTGCTTGAACCTGGGAGGTAGAGGTTGCAGTGAGCTGTGACTGCACCACTGCACTCCAGCCTGGGCAACAGAACAAGACTCTGTCTCAAAAAAAAAAAAAAAAAAAAAGACAAGGTCTCACTGTGTTGCTCAGGCTAATGTCAAACTCTTGAGCTCAAGTGATCCTCCTGCCTCAGCCTCCCAAAGTGCTAGAATTATAGACATGAACCACCACGCCAGGCCAAGGCTACATTAAATGTATTTTTAAAATAAAGTTGGCTAGGCTGGACATGGTGTAATCCCAGCACTTTAGGAGGCCAAGGCAGGCGGATCACTTGAGTCAGGAGTTCAAGACCAGCCTGGCCAACATGGCAAAACCCTGTATCTACTAAAAATACAAAAATAGCCAGTGTGGAGGGACACACCTCAACTACATCCTTCACCCTATAATTGCCACAGAAGCTACTTTTGGATTTACACATCAAGTGTTTTAGCCATGGCTCTATCCCAGTGTTACTGAGTTAAATACCTCTGTCTCCCAAAGTCCAGTTTCTCTATCTGTAAGATTCGGTAGTCAAGTAAAATTTCAACTCTTTGTGCTACTAAATTCAATAAAGAATGAAATTCACCTGGCTTTGTCACTGCTGTTGTGCTGACAAATGAGCCTAGCTGGTAAAATTCTTACTGGCAGAGATTTCTGTTTTTCCTTTTTATCTGGAAAATTCCAAAAGACCTCACAAAATGCTCAAGTGAGGAGGTAAGAAGAGGGAATCACTGTGACATCTATCCTCTTTTAAAGAAAGAAAAAAGAACGAAAAACCAAAACCTTGCCCTTATTTTGTTGTATTTGCAAGAGGGGATCAGTGCTTCTCAAGTAATCAGAACAGTCAGAGCTCAGAGGTGAAGGTTGCAGAGCTGCCCGAATGGACCCTGAGGCAGGATGACTGGAGCTCAAGCCCTAGGCTGCAAGTGAACACAGCTGTGTGTCAACAGGTCCAACTCCCGGGCAGCACAGCCCGCTCAAGATTCTGGCAACCGTGATGACGAGTCTCCGTCGACCTCATCTGGCACAGCTGGGGCCTCCTGTGTGCCAGGTAAGGCCACCTGCTGGGTGGGACTCCTGGCCCGTGTGCACAAGGAAGGCTGAGACCCGTTCTTGGCTTTGAAGGAATTCCAGGAGCAAATTGAAACACTCGGGGAAGGAGCTGGGTGTGTCGGGAATGGTGGTCCTGAGGCACAGCGTCTCCCCCAGCGCTGAGCACAGTCCAGGATGTTCCCTGACAAGGCAGCTCATCCCCGCTCTCAGCAAAGACAGGCAGCCATGAGGGGCGGGGACAGGCCACTGGGCACCCAACTCAGGTGGTCAGTTCACAGTGGTTGAAATTAGTGCATTTAATTTTTTTGTCTGAAGACCTACCTGGGTTTTACTTCGACCCTGAAAAGAAACGCTACTTCCGCTTGCTCCCTGGACATAACAACTGCAACCCCCTCACGAAGGAGAGCATCCGGCAGAAGGAAACGGAGAGCAAGCGACTGCGGCTGCTCGAGGAAGAGGACAAGCAGAAAAAGGTGGGCTCCTCACCCCTTCGTCCCGTCTTCTCTGCTCCTGCCAACACCTGTCCACGGTTGAAACGGGTGCCAATGAGATGCCCCTGCCACACTTAGCAGATGCACTTCAGTGGGTGTGGGCCTCGCTTTTTCCTAACAGGAAGATGAAGACAAGAATAAGAACAGCCAAGAGACCCTCCTCCCATCCCCCTTTTCTTGTTTGCTACGTTTCTTCAGCAGTTTTTTTTTTTCTTTTTTTTTGAGACAGAGTCTCCGTTGCCCAGGCTGGGGTACAATGGCACAATCTCAGCTCACCACAACCTCCGCCTCCCAGGCTCAAGCGATTCTCCCATCTCAGCATCCCAAGTAGCTGGGACTACAGGTGTGTGCCACCATGCCCAGCTAATTTTTGTATTTTTAGTAGAGATGGAGTTTCACCATGTTGGCCAGGCTAGTCTCAAACTCATGACCTCAGGTGATCCGCCCACCTCAGCTTCCCAAAGTGCCAGGATTACCGGTGTGAGCCACCGCATCTGACCTTCTTCAGCAGTTCTAACATTTTGTCTTTCCTGAAGGAATCTTGGAAGGCAGTGTGATATAATTTCAGTAACTGTTTTTTGTTTTTTCTGAGACAGTCTCACTCAATGCCCAGGCTGTAGTACAGTGGCGCCATCTCAGCTCACTGCAACATCCAGCCTCCCGGGTTCAAGTGATCCTCCTGCTTCAGCCTCCCGAGTAGCTGGGATTACAGGCGCCCACCACCACGCCCAGCTAATTTGTGTTTTTTTTTTTTTTTTTTTTTTTTTAGAGATGGAGTTTTGCCATGTTGGCCAGGCTGGTCTCGAACTCCTGGCCTCAAGTAATCCGCCTACCTCAGCCTCCCAAAGTGTGGGATTACAGACATGAGCCACCATGCCTAGCCCAACTGTCTGTTTTAAAGAGAAGACCAGGAGGCATGGTTTGGAGTACAGGCCATCTTGACAACAGATCTAGATGCCAGGATATTTTGTTGTCAAGGTAGGCAACGGAACGGGAAGTTCCAGCCTTGGGTCACCACGGGTGGAATGGAGAGCAGTGCAGACCTGGTTCCAGTCCCATTGCTGCACTTACATGCCTGGTGGCTCCGACCCCCGGGTGTATGTGGATGGGGAGCTCAGGCAGCGTTGATGAGCAGGCTTTCCTGCTCACACTTTCTTGTGCTGGGCCTTTCCTCTTGTCAAGGAAAGGAGACTTGGAGAGGACACCATCGGATTTTTAGGCATATAATTTCTGCCAGTTTAGTACCTGTTTCCTTCATTACATCCTATGGAACGAAAAACATATTCTCCATTATCCCATAACAAATAAATCTTCACTGAATTGTTCTCTTTTCCGTAATAAATCTAGATTGCCAGGATGGGATTTAATGCATCATCCATGCTACGAAAAAGCCAGCTGGGTTTTCTCAACGTCAGCAATTATTGCCAGTAAGACAATACCTCATTGTTACGTTTTCTTCATGAATATTCTTTTCCTGTTTCTTATTTTCATGCTCCAAAAATCCAATCAATAGACAATGTGGCTACCCCGTGAGGCGTCTGCACAGTTGAGGGCTCCAGTTCACACCCTGCCTTCTGCTGCTTAAACCCACCCTGAGAAAGCTGTTCTCTCTCTAGAGTGAAGGAGGGGGACTCTTGCAGGAGGCTAGGGAGAGAGGATGGGGACGTAGGCAGAGATGTCTACCCTCTGTTACTCATAAATCATTCTGGTAGAAGATCCTACAACTTCATTCCCGTGACATTTCTGCATCCTTCTCTTCCCCTTCTAATGAGTTGTCACCAAAAATAGGGCATTCAATGGATGTGTATGTACTAAACTTTATCAAAGTACTTACAGTGTTCTAACTAAAACCATGCAAGAGGGCCAATACTTTCCCCCATTTCCTGAAGAAGAGGCTGAGGGTCAGAGTAGAGTGATTTGCTCAAGGTAAAGCTAGAAGTGGGGAATTGACTCCAACACCTGAGGTCCCAACCCTGAGTCTTCTGCCCCCACTGTACATGGGCAATTGAAGAACCCTGCACTTGAGGCGGCTTCCTAGGGGCACAGTCCTTGCACCTTGGAGCAGTGCCCCTTCAGGGAAGGCCAGAAACACTGTGGGTATCAGGCAGGGCAGGCCCCTCCTCTGTTTTCCTCCTTCTGAGACAGAAAGAGTTAAAAATCTAGTGAGATCTGTTCCTCTTCATCCTTCATGGAGAGGCTCTGCCCAGCAGCGGAGTGCCCTCCAGCCCATTGTTTCATCTCCGGCACTTTCGTCATCTCAGGAGAAGGTGCTGTACTGGGTGATGCAGACACAACTCCCTCTAACTCCCACTCTTTGACTCTGCAAATGGGCCACCCAGTTCATTTTCATCTTCCTGAGCATTCTGTGGGGAAACTCAAATTAAGATAATTTGGGATCTTGCTCAGCTCCATTGCTGAGAATTACTGTGGAGCAGGCTGACGAGGAGAGATGGGCTTCAGCAGGCAGGGAAGAGCAAAGACCCCCGAATGTTCATGGATGTCAGCACAGCATCCATGCCCCCACCCTCTGTTTCTGCAGTTTAGCCCACGAGCTGCGTCTCAGCTGCATGGAGAGGAAAAAGGTTCAGATTCGGAGCTTGGATCCCTCCGCCTTGGCAAGCGACCGATTTAACCTCATACTGGTGAGTGGGAGGGGGATGCCTGTGGATGTCTAGGATGTGGCTGCCACCCTCTGGACACTTTGTGGCTTAGTGTTGCCTGGCTCTGTAGAAGCCAACTGCTGTGAAAGCAGGTGGCATCTTCTTGGTTGTACGATTTGCACCTGCCTGCTGGCTACCTGCTGGGAGATACCGAGCTGGGAGGGCAGGCTGTGTGGTGACTGTCATCACCCCCACTTCAGTTCCCATTGTTTGACATTAGAGCCTGGACCCAGCCACATCTTGACTAAGAAGCTTTACACAGTAACTGCTCCTTGGCTGTGTTGTATATACAATTGAAAAGGTTCACAGTGGACCGGGGGCATCATTCTTCCTAAACTGGGGCAGGACTTGGTGGCTAAACCTGCAGCCCAGTGTACCTTTGGTCACTACAGGGTAGGACTCCCTTGCTGGCTGCCCCCAGCCTCAGTGGCACCTCCCATCAACACACCTCCATCACATCATTTGCAGCAGGTAAAAGGTCTTCTCTGGTTTGGGTTGGACCCAAGCTGGAAGCCAGGGTCAGTAGCTTAAACCCAGGGGCCCGGGAAATGTTGGCAGAGGGCTAGAGGGTCCATTGCAAACAAAGGGACCCTGACTCCTCAATGGGTCACGTAAGAGCAGGGTCTGCCCAGCAAGCCTTGTCCTTCCTGGAGGCTGAGGTGAAAGCCAGGGAGAGTAAAAGGAGGACACAGAAGCAGGAGCGCCTGGACTCAGTCATCCGCTAGCAGGACTGGAGGCCGATGCCCCAGACTGACCCTAGAGGTTGACACTGCATCCTCCTGCCCCAGGGACCTCCACAGCGGGGCCCTGCCATGGGAGGGGTGTTGGGGCCAGGCCCACATTCTCCCGTGTGGCTTTTCTCTCCACGTATGCTTGAGGATATGGTTTGACCAAATGAGTAGAATCTTCTCTCGTGGTGGGTTCACTTCAGGAGCCCCTTCCCTGGGGTAAACCGGGTGGGGATGGTGGGGGTCATTGGTGTCTGGGGTCTGGTGATGCACAGGCTGCTGCTCACAAGCCTGGACACCCCTACCCTCATGCTTCATCTCTCCTGACCTAGGCTTTCCATGGGGTAGATCTTCCCCACCACACAAAGTTACAGTGACTCTGGCTGGCCGGTGTGACCGCAGGGTCAGAAAGTGGCTTGCCACCTGGAGAGCAGTTTTTCAGATCTGAGTCTAATCTCAATAATTCTGGGAACATAAATTCTTCCTGAGGAAACTTACAAAGTTGGTGCCATTTCACCAAAACCAATGTCCACACCTGTGTGTGGGTCTGTATTAATATATGCAAAACACATAAATATGTGGAGTTTTTGCTTTGACATAGCAATTAACCACATCATATTTTAAAATGAGAAAAGAAAAGCTTAAAATAGCCCACATCCGGCACAGTGGTTCACAATCTTCACTTGAGCCGAGAAGTTCGAGACCAGCCTAGGCAACACAGGTAAACTCTGTCTTTATGAAAAATATAAATCAGCTGGACATGGTGGTGTGCGTGTACTCCCAGCTACTCAGGAGGCTGAGGTAGGAGGATCACGTGATCCCAGGAAATCAAGGCTCCAGTGAGCCATGATTGTGCCACCACACTCCAGCCTAGGCAACAAGTCAAGATTCTGTCTCAAAAGAAAAAAAAATTGGGCCAGGCACAGTGGCTCACACCTGTAATCCCAGCACTTTGAGGGGCCGAGATGGGAGCATCACTTGAGGTCAGGAGTTCTAGACCAGCCTGACCAACTTTGTAAAACCCCATCTCTACTAAAAATTTAAAAATTAGCTGGACATGGTGGTGCACACCTGTAGTCCCAGCTACTCAGGAGGCTGAGGTGGGAGAATAGCTTGAACCTGGAAGGCAGAGGTTTCAGCAAGCTGAGATCACGCCACTGCTTTCCAGTCTAGGCAACAGAGTGAGACTCCCTCTCAAAAAAAAAAAAAATTAAGCTACATCCTGAGACAGGCATAGTGGTTCACACCTGTAACCCCAGCACTTTGGGTGGCTGAGGCAGGAGGATCACTTGAGGCCAAAAGTTGAAGACCAGCCTGGACAACATAGTAAGACCCTATCTCTACAAAAAATATAAAAGTGGTCAGGCACAGTGGTTCACGCCTGTAGTTCTAGCTGCTCAGGAGGCTGAGGACAGACGATCACTTGAGCCCAGGAGTTCAGGGTTATCATAAGCTATGGTCATGCCACTGCACTCCAGCCTGGGTGACAACAGAGTGAGACATGGTCAGAAAGTCTGAGCTCTACACAGGGACCTGAAATTAGAAAAAAAAAAAAAAAAAAATAGCCTACATCGGCCGGGCACGGTGGCTCATGCCTGTAATCCCAGCACTTTGGGAGCTCAAGGCGGGCAGATGACCAGGTCAAGGGTTTGAGACCAGCCTGGCCAATATGGTGAAACCCTAAAATACTAAATATACAAAAATTAGCTGGCGTGGTGGTGAGCACCTGTAATACAAGCTACTCAGAAGGCTGAGGAGAATCTCTTGAACCCGGAGGTGGAGGTTGCAGTGAGCTGAGACCATGCCATTGCACTCCAGCCTGGGCAACAGAGCAAGACTCCATCTCAAAAACAAAAAAAATATAGCCTACATCTGAATGCAGTCTTTTTCTATTGCACATTTTATTCAATGCGATGGTTTTTTTTCCATGGTGCTAAAAAAAAATCGTGCCTGTGTAATAGGAACTAGCATTTTTCTTGTTGCTGCACAGCCTTCATGATGGCACATGACACATTTCTCTGGGTGGATGCTGGGACTCTTTCAAACCCACTTCTGAGTGAGGGCCCTGTGTAAAGCTCAGACTTTCTGGCCATGTCCCCTCATTGCCATTCTCATCCTTCCTCTTGAATTGTTAGATCAGACATGTGCTGGCTCTGCCCAGAGTTGGCTACACTGAGCTGGGGAAGGTGAGGTCATCTCCACACTCACACATGGAGAGGAGCTCTCACCTAGTGAAAATGCACAAGTATGAGGGCCAGGAGAGACGGGCAGGTCCCTCTTAGGCAACCCACCAGGCACAGCCTGGGAGGTCACCCAGTGCCCCCTTCCCTTCTCCAGGCAGATACCAACAGTGACCGGCTCTTCACAGTGAATGATGTCAAAGTTGGAGGCTCCAAGTATGGCATCATCAACCTGCAGAGTCTGAAGACCCCCACACTCAAGGTGTTCATGCACGAAAACCTCTACTTCACCAACCGGAAGGTACCGTGCCTGTCCCTGCAGCCTTGCTGCACACTTGGCCCTGGAGTAGTTGGCCAAATTTAGGGTAGAAAGCAATTGGGAAGAGGACAGAAGATGGTTACCTCATTTTCTCACAAGACTTGATTTTTACTTGAGCCTAGGAGTTTCAGACCAACCTGAGCAGCGTAACGTGGTGAAACCTTATCTCTACAAAAAAAAAAAAAATTAGCTGAGTGTAGTGGCGCGTACCTGTAGTCCCAGCTACTTGGGGGTCCGGTGGGGAGGTGAGGTGGGAGGATCATCTGAGCCCAGGAGATCAAGGCTGCAGTGAGCCCTGATTGTGCCACTGTACCCCAACCTGGGTAACAGAGTGAGATCCTGTCTCAAAAAATGGATTTTTAGTTGCTGAGAACCCATAGGGAAAGAAAAGGGCCCCAGGAGTTTCTTGTCTTGGAAAAGAAAATGAAATTAGATGGTTAGGGTAGGTTGAAGCAGCGCTTCTTTAACTGGTCCTCAAGACCGTCCCTCCAGGGGTCCAGGAGTTGATCTGAAAGGGCCCACACCAGGGCACAGAGTTCCTTGGACAGGGGCCACAGTGACCATGGCCTGGATGGGAGCGGTCCTGCCCTGTGTGTGGAGTGATGCACCATCCAGCCAGTCTGCGGCCGGCACTGAGGCTTCAATCAGTAAGAGGAGCTTGCTGTCTAGGGAGCAGCCTTTAAGTTGCAGTAGGGTGATGGCGGCATCTGTGAGAAGCTGGGACTTGCTGTTCAGTTGAGACATAAGCCACAAGATGGATACAGGTTGAAAATGGTTTCAAGATACACCTTGAAAGATACACCTTCAGAGTTAGGCTTATCTCCTGCCATTGTAGAGAATTCAGCCGTATCCAGAGGGTATGCCAGATATACCAAATGTCTCCCTGTGGGACTGTTGAAGGGCATAGGCTTGGGGTCACTTCCCATCCTGCCCAGTGCCCTACCGTCACAATGCTTGTTCCAGCCCACCTGAAGAGGAGCAAGACCTGAAGAAAGAAGTTGTGTCCCCACAGGTTATTCCACAGGAAAGCATTTTGCTATAGCATAACTTTCCATCTCCCTGTGTGCTTCCTCACCAGGTGAACTCGGTGTGCTGGGCCTCGCTGAATCACTTGGATTCCCATATTCTGTATCCTTTGGCAGAGGAAGAGGTTTGGTGGGCAGGCCACACCCTGATGTGGACCCGGGCATCTGTAGGCTTCGTGACATGGCATCTTAGTGACCAGAGGGCCAGGCCCTTGTGCACTTACGTCTCACACTTTAGAAAAAAGCAGTGTACCTGGGTAGAACACAAGGACACCCGTGAAGCACAGAAGCAGCTGAGGTCCCATCATGGCGGTTTCTCAAGATGACATTGATGTCACTGTGTGCCAGACACTGTCTGGACCTTCACATCCATGTGTGGAGACAAGATGGGAACTCAGGCAGTCTGGCTCCAGAGCCAGCCCACTCTACCACTGTGGCGTGTGACAGAGGCTTGGGTTCACTATACAGACCCAGTATTCCTGCTGGAGAGCTGGTGCGGTAGCAGAGGAGCAAAGCGGAAAGGAGCAGCACAGCCCTGGGGAGGAAGCCCGGCTCCTCCTGAGGCCAGGCAGGAAAGCAGTGGTCAGGAGGGCCGGGTCAGAGAGGAGGTTCCTTTGGCAGTGGACATGGGTCTGTGGGTTCTGGGTGTCAGGTCCCTGCCAGCAACAGCTTTATAGAGCACTCATCAGGCTAGTCTCTGCCTTCCTGAAGAGCAAGCAGAGTCACTTTGACACGAGCACAGTAATACAGTGTTGTGGTCCCTGGCCTCTGGGACCTCTGGGGGCACAAGACTTGATTCACCCAAAGCCACATGTTAATGACTCTTGTCCTCCATTCATTCTCATGTTAAATGTGTTCTAGGCTGGGCATGGTGGCTCATTCCAATAATCCCAGAATTTTGGGAGGCTGAGGTGGGTGGATCACCTGAGGTCAGGAGTTCGAGACCAGCCTGACCAACGTAGAGAAGCCCTGTCTCTACTAAAATTACAAACAATTAGCCAGGTGTGGTGGCAGGTGCCTGTAATTCCAGCTATTCAGGGAGGCTGAAGTAAGAGAATCACTTGAACCCGGGAGGTAAAGGTTGCGTTAAGCTGAGATCGTGCCATTGCACTCCAGCCTGGGCAACAAGAGTGAAACTCTGTCTAAAAAAAAGAAAAAACAGTGTGTTCTGGAAACGATGTGACCACTCATTGTACTTAACACCTACTTCTTGAGTTGTCGTGAGATTAACATTAGTTAACTCCTGTGAATGCACCTAGCAGTTTCTGGCACATCATTGGTCCTCAACAAATAACTGAATCAGAGTCTTTTTAAATTTTATTTGTTTCATAGCACTCTATTTCAAAGGAGTTATTTGGTTTTTATTTAATTTTTTTCAGAGAAGGGGTCTTGCTCTGTCACGCAGGCTGGAATGCAGTGGTTCAGTCATAGCCACTGCAGCCTAGAACTCTGGGCTCAAGTGATCCTCCTGCCTCAGCCTCCCAAGTCACTGGGACTATTGGTATGCACCACCACATCCAACTTACATTTCAAAGGGTTTTAAAGCCTAAAGTACATTAGCAACCTGATTATAAATTTATATAAGGCACCATAGAAGCTATGTGTGTTCTCTAAATTGAAATTTTTATGTGGCTTTCATTTGACGGGGTTCTGTAGGCTGATGAGACTGACCCCCTGTTACTATGATGATCTAGAGGGCCAAAGAGGCCAAGCTCTGCAAAGAAAAAACAAGAACCTCTCTCTCATTTCCAGTCTTTTAAAATAGCATGGTGTTCTTACGTTTTTGTGGGCTAAGGAGAGGAGAAAAAAAATCCATGTAATTGGGCTTAAATGGACGGATGGTCTGTTTTAGCTTCATCAGTGGCTTATGTTTCTAGTAATCTTAGGGCTTTTGTGCTAAAGATTTTTTTTTTTTTTTTTTTTTTTTTGAGTCAGAGTTTCACTCAAGTCGGCCAGGCTGGAGTACAGTGCTGCAATCTCAGCTCACTGCAACCTCCAACTCCCGGGTTCAAGTGTTTCTCCTGCCTCAGCCTCCCAAGTAGCTGGGACTACAGGCACCCGCCACCATGCCCAGCTAATTTTGTATTTTTAGTAGAGACAGGGTTTCACCATGTTAGCCAGGCTAGTCTTGAACTCCTCACTTCAGATGATTCGCCTGCCTCAGCCTCCCAAAGTGCTGGCATTACAGGCATGAGCCACCATGCCTGGCCTGTGCTAAAGACTTTGTGCTGCTTCAGAAGTTCAAAGAACTTTTTCCCTTTAGAAAAATGGTATCTTGTTCAGACCTGCACTCTGCATTTTCCCTGCCAGAGTGGTGGGAAGTTAGATGGAATTATTTCTACACTTACTGGGCCCTTAGTTACCCTGCAGCCTGTCAAAGGATTGAATCTTAGCCTGGCCCCGTAAAGTACTCAAAGTTTGAGTATAAATAAGCTGGGATTCAGCAACAGTAACTAAAGTGCACATCCCACTTTCTTTACTTCCTTGCCCTCCAAACCCAGAAGCAAAATAAGTTGATTGGTGACGGTGTTCTCATTGATGGTTTCAGCAGCCTCTCTATTCTGAAAACACTTAACTTGGAGCTTAACACCCAAAACAATATGTCACATACATATCACATATTCAGATGGTCAAAAATGTTAGCTGGCAAGGCACGGTGGCTCACACCTATAATCTCAGCACTTTGGGGGCATTGCTTGAGGCCAGGAGTTTGACCCAGCCTGGGCAATATAGCAAGACCTCCTCCCTACAAAAAAAAAAAAAAAAAAAAAAATTTCAATTAGCTGGGCATGGTGGTACATAACTGTAGCTCCAGGTACTCAAGAGGCTGAGGGAGGAGGATCACTTGAGACCCAGAGTTCAAAACTGCAGTGAGCTGTGAGCACACTACTGCACTCCAGCCTGGGAAAAAGAGAGAGACCACATCTCTTAAAAAAGAGAGAAAAAAATGACCAGGCATGGTTGCTTATTCCCATAATCACAGCACTTTGGGAGGCCGAGGCGGATCACTTGAAGTCAGGAGTTCGAGACCAGCCTGGCCAACATGGTGAAACCCCGTCACTACTAAAAATACAAAAATTAGCCGGACATGGTGGCACACTCCTGTAATCACAGCTACTCAGGAGGCTGAGGCTGTGAGCTGTGAGCCGAGGAAGTTGCAGTGAGCCAAGATTGCACCACTGCGCTCCAGCCTGGGTGACAGAGCAAAAAGCCACCTCAAAAAAATATATAAAAATAAAGTTTTAAAAAAGATTTTTAAAAGTTACCTGGTTGCTTTTCAGATGTTTACATTTTCCAGTGGGGAATGTGTGTGATCATTCAGACAACACCTGTCGAGCATATGCAGTCGCAAGGAGCTAGAGACAGGCAGCTCCACAAGTCATCAGTTCAGGTGGAGAGCCATGTGCAGGAGGGACTGTAGCAGCCTTCCTGGAGTGAGACCCATGAGGACAGGAAGAGGCCAGGGACTCCTAATCGAAGGAAAAGTTGGGAGAAAGCTTACTATATTTGGCAGCAGTTTGATATTCACGATGTCTCTGGCTAGGGAGGAGGTCCTTTCAAGACTGAATTCTCACTCAGGGCTGTGGGATGTCCCAGAGGGTTGTGATTATGGAGTCATTTTTGAAAATGATTCCTTTGGTGACATTTTTGGGGGCTAGACAGGTGAGAGCAAGTCCTGAGACAGAAGCTGCTGCAAGGCTAAGGGCGGCGGTGAGGGCGTGAACTAAGGCAGCAGGAGCGGAGGGGAGGGCACAGAGAGGCAGGCGCAGGTTCTAGTCTGGGCATCCTGTGATAGGAGAAGGCCCAGGACAGACCTCCCAGAGAGGGATGGGTTGAGGCTAAGGAGTATGTAGTAGAAATCGGGCTACATGGCCATAGGGCAGAACTGGAACGTTGCCCTCAGATTTAGAAACCAGTAGCTCATTGAAGGCTGTGGTGAAAACATTTCTCTGGGAAGGTGAGGGTCAGGCCTGGATTTCAGTGGAAGAAAGGCAAGGGAGTGAGAATGAATATAGGCTCCTCTGGAGAGAAGTTTGGCTATGAGAGGGAAAGGAGAGGAACCGCATCAGTCAGAAGACACGTAGGTAAGGGTCTAAAGGGGCAGTTCAGAGAGGGGAAGCCAATGACTACGATCATGTGAGCAGAGACACCCACATGTAGTCAGGGGAATGCAAATTAAAATAGCCGTGAGCTGTCACCTCGTATCCATTCAGATAAGCAGAAATTTTAAATGCTGGTAGTGAGGTATTCTGTGCAATGTATTTCTGTATTTTTTTTTTTTTAATGAATGCTGCTTTATATTGTTTATTGACAAATTATGTAGTGGAAATACAGAATGGCTTAGAAGAACTTATACCAATTTGAGAAGAGCAGTTCTCTCTGGGCAGAGGAGAAGGGAGAATTGGCCTAGGAAGGAATCAGAGAGGGCTTTTTGGTTTTTTTGTTGTATTTTATTTTTGAGACATGGTCTTACTCTGTCACTGAGTCTGGAATGTGGTCACGTGATCACAGCTCCCCACAGCCTCAACTTCCAAGGCTCAAACAATCCTCCCACCTCAGCCTCCCAAGTAGCTGGTACTGCAGGCGCACACCACCACGCCCAGCTAGCTTTTGTATTTTTTGTAGAGACGGATTTTGCCATGTTTCCCAAGCTGGTGTCGAACTCCTGGGCTCAAGTAATCCTCCTGCCTCAGCTTCCCAAAGTGCTGGGATTACATAGGCAGAAGCCACCACAGCCAGCTTTTAACTGTATCTGATTTTTTTGCCCTTTAAAAAAATTCTGAAGCTAAATATAGACAGTGTGAATGCATATTCCAACTAGACGTTGGGGGTTACTCTCTGTCCTGCTTTGTGTTGTATAACCTTCCGAAGAGTAAATGTCCATGCTTCCTCCCAGAGGGAGCCTTGTGCTTGACTGTCCTTAACAGCTTTTTCCAGGCTGTGCCTCATGGGACTCGCAGAGACTCCAGGCTGTGCCACCCTGCTCCCAGCATCACTGTTTGTCAATAGTCACCCAGGTACAGGGTTCTCTTCCTTTGAAGAAACCTGTCCTCTGCCTCCCGAGAGCTGTGTGGGGATGGTTAGAGAGGAGGGTGGGGCCACTGCAGAGGCACTGTGGGAGGATGCCCTAAGCCTGTCCCAGGGTGAGTGCCAGAAGCATGTGCTTTGTTACAGCATCTGCCCCGTTTTACCCATTTTGGGCCATTTCAGTCATTTCAGCAGCTAGGGTAGATTTAACACGCATGTAAACCAAGGTGAGCTCAGAACACTGATTTGGATGCCTGTGCACATCTTTCAGAAAACACCTCTGGAGCTCCTGCATGACAGGCGCTATCAGGGATACTTCACATTCGGCCTGGATTAAGGCAATTGGATGCCTCCTTCCTGACATCATTCTGGATATTACATTTTCAGTCTATCAGAAAATTAGGATCAATAACACAAGGGTGAGGAGCCTCTTAAGAGTGTGAGCTTCAGGCAGACCTGGCACGAAACCCAGCTCCACCCTTTGCCAACTTGAATGGAATGTCGAACCTCTCTGAAGTGGACGAGGCCTTTCCAGCCTGCATCCTTGGAGAGTTAAAGGAGGTCACACACACTCAGCCCAGTGCCAGGTGTTTCACTGCACAGCAAGCTTATGAGGCAAGAGTGTGTCTTACCACCATTTTGCAGACAAGGAAACTGAGACAGCTTCAGAATTTGCCTTACAAAACTAACTTTTAGTGTCAGAAGTCAGGCTCGCGGTACCCTTTGGGGAGGTAGTAATTGGCAAAGGACATGAGGGAGGCCTCTGGGATACTGGATTGTTTTATTTCTTAACCTGGGTGGTGGTTACATGGCTATAGTTTGTGATGACTCACTGAACTCTATCCTTACAATCTGTACATTCTATCAATGTAAAAGTTTATTTTAAAAAATATTTTGGCGAAGCACGGTGGCTCATGCCTATAATCCCAACACTTTGGGAGACCAAGGTAATCGCTTGAGCCCAGGAGTTCAAGACCAGTCTGAGCAACATAGCAAGACTCCAGTCTCTACAAAAAACAAATAAGTAGTCATGTGGTGGCTTACACCTGTGGTCCCAGCTACTTTGGGAGGCTTAGATGAGAGGATTGCTTGATCCTGGGAAGATGAGGATGCATTGAGCCATGATCACGCCCCTGCACTCCAGACTGGGCAAAAGAATAGTCTGTCTCAAAAAAAAAGTGTGTATGTATATACACATATACATACACACACACACACACACACACACTTTGCCTGAGAGCATATAACTGATAGGTGATGGAGGATTGGAACCACCTAACCTGCGACAGCATACTACCTCCCGGATTATCAGTAGTATTAGTACTGTGAACACAACTACTGACAATGTTACATACATTCATTTTTAGAATGACTGCTTGCGAGCCAGGCATCCTAGCTGAGTTGCCCTCTCTTGCAACCACAAAACCCAGAATGGGGCCAGAGGGATAGACCCTCTGAGCAGCGATGGCATATTTGGATGTTTTCCGAACCCGGTGGTCCCTGGCCCGCGTAGAGGGCAGCCCCACTTTACATTCTCCAATCCCTTAGCAGGAATAGACCGGCCTGGCATGCTCTGCAGTTTCCGGATCCCTGGTGCCTGGTCCTGTGCCTGGTCCCTGAATATCCAAGCAAATAACTGCTTCAGTACAGGTGAGCCTGGCTCCCCAGGTGCCCAGAGAAGAGGATTTAACAGACCTCAAAACCCTGTCTAGCTGTCGCTCTCCCTAGACTGTGTGTGATACAATCTCACCAGCCCATCTCTGTCTCCACCAGGCTTGTCTCGGCGGGTCCTGTTGACCAACGTGGTGACGGGGCACCGGCAGTCCTTTGGGACCAGCAGTGATGTCTTGACCCAGCAGTTTGCTCTCATGGTTGGTTGGATTGGGACAAGCAGAATATAAAGTTTGCCCTGCGTAGAAATGTGGCGGATTGAAATTGGACTCCTCTGTGTGCCATCTAGTCCTCCTTGACAGGGAAAAAGAGCATCAGAAAGGATCAGTGGGTTCATCTGTAACTGTGTCTGAGCCGAGTAAAAGTTGGCTGATCCAGAAAGGCTGGCCTGAGTCACTCTAAACAACCTCTCATGGAAAAGAATTGTGAGCAGTTCTTGGGTACTTGGATTTACCCACCAGGACAAACCATTTTTAAAATGTATACCCTAAATACCAATTCATACACAGCTCTCAAGTTATATATTTTATACATTTAAAAAATCAGGCCAGGCACAGTGGCTCATGCCTATAATCCCAGCACGTTGGGAGGCCGAGGTGGGTGGATCACGAGGTCAGGGGTTTGAGACCAGCCTGGCAAACATGGTGAAACCCCCTCTCTACTAAAAATACAAAAATTAGCTGGGCACAGTGGCAGGCACCTGTAATCCCAGCTGCTTGGGAGGTGGAGACAGGAAAATTGCTTGAACCTGGGAGGTGGAGGTTGCAGTGAGCCGAGATCACGCCACTGCACTCCAGCCTGGGTGACAGCAAGACTTGGTCTCAAAAAAAAAAAAAATCAAAATTCTGGCTATTACTATAATTTAAAGACTTTCCTCTAGAAAATGCCATCTTTCCTTGGAAGGAATCTGCTAACCTACTTTTGGTGGAGACGGGGATGCCATCTCTGACTGGGACTTCAGAGACAAAGGCCAAAGGGGACAGTGCAGGGGGCAGCTCCTAGGACCTCCATGCTACCCATGAGGAGGACACATGGGGTCTGGTTCTTCTACCCACTAACAAGGAATCATCTTCCCTTCCAATTCCATTGAGACCCAAACCTTGACCAGCACGTGCCTAATCACGCCGTCTGACCCAGGGGCTGGAAGAGGGGTTGTATCGGGAGGACCTGCCCTGCCCAGCCTCAGAGGGAGGTCACGGTGGCCGCACACCGAGCAGTCCCTCTTTCCACAGGCTCCTCTGCTGTTTAATGGCTGCCGCTCTGGGGAGATCTTTGCCATTGATCTGCGTTGTGGAAATCAAGGCAAGGGGTGGAAGGCCACCCGCCTGTTTCATGACTCAGCAGTGACCTCTGTGCGGATTCTCCAAGACGAGCAATGCCTGATGGCGTCGGACATGGCTGGAAAGGTAGGGGAACATGGAGCCCTGCCAGGTGAAGGGGTTCTGCTGAAGAGGTCCTCATATCAAGACCCCAGGCAGGGGAAGGTAGCTGAAGACCCAGGGATTTGTAGGCCCTGCATGGGGACTGCTTTGCTGCCCATGTGAGCCTATCTGAACTAGACAAAAGTGAAAATAATTGTCTGGTTACATGCCTTTTTTTTTTTTTTTTTTTTTAATTGAAACAGACTTTCACTCTTCTTGCCCAGGCTGGAGTGCAATGATGTAATCTCAGCTCACCGCAACCTCTGCCTCCTGAGTTCAAGCGATTTACCTCCCTAGTAGCTGGGATTACAGCCGTATGCCACCACACCTGCCTAATTTTATATTTTTATTTATTTATTTTTATTTATTTTTTTATTATTTTTTTGAGACAGAGTCTCACTCTGTCGCCAGGCACCAGGCTGGAGTGCAGTGGTGCGACCTCGGCTCACTGCAACCTCCGCCTCCCGGGTTCAAGCAATTCTCCTGCCTCAGCCTCCCAAGTAGCTGGGACTACAGGTGCACACCACCACACCCAGCTAATTTTTGTATTTTTAGTAGAGATGGGGTTTCACCATATTGGCCAGGATGGTCTCGATCTCTTGACCTTGTGATCCGTCTGCCTTGGCCTCCCAAAGTGCTGGGATTACAGGCGTGAGCCACTGCTCCCGGCAACTTTATATTTTTAGTAGAAGCAGGGTTTCTCCAGGCTGGTCTCAAACTCCCTACCTCAGGTGATCTGCCCACCTCAGCCTCCCAGTGTTGGGATTACACGTGTGAGCCACTGTACCCAGCCTGGTTACGTGCTTTTGATGGACTTCAAGGCTCAGGAATTCGAGATGGAGATCTTCATGACCTGCACGAGCCACTGGAGACCACCTTGCCTTCCTGGCTTCACACTTGGGGTCCACTGATGGGTCCTCCTGGCCCCTCCCTGATGGCCCCTCGTGCTTCTTTCCACAGATCAAGCTGTGGGACCTGAGGACCACTAAGTGCATAAGGCAGTACGAAGGCCACGTGAACGAGTACGCCTACCTGCCGCTGCATGTGCACGAGGAAGAAGGAATCCTGATGGCAGGTACTTGAGGAAGGAGGGGGAAGTTCCATCCCATCAAATACTGTCTCTTAGGGACGATCCCAGCAACTTAGGCACCAGAGGGAAAAGTTACCCCAAAACAGAACTGAATCAAGGGGAGTGTGGACAGTTTGGTGTGGAAACTAGGAGGGAAGTAGAATTGGATATATTAGGAATCAGCAGTCTAAATAAATGTCCATCAGGTGGACAGCCTCATCCCATATCAGTGGGCAAAGATCACTTCAGAAACAGGCAGGAGAGGTGCTAGGGAGCCTGGGTCTGGGGTTCAAGTCAATTTCATCAGGCCAGCAGTATCCCACTATCTATTATCTTATCCAGAAACGTGGCTCCCTGCTCTCTACTCACATTTCCACCAGGGGATGCTGAGAAGTTATGGTCATTGTAAAGATTCTTGGCCCTGGCCAGGCATGGTGGCTCACACCTGTAATCCCAGCACATTGGGAGGCTGAGGTGGGCGGATCACAAGGTCAGGAGATCGAGACCATCCTGGCCAACATGGTGTATTTTGTATTTTCTACTAAAAATACAAAAGTTAGCTGGGCGTGATGGCACGTGCCTGTAATCCCAGCTACTCAGGAGGCTGAGGCAGGAGAATCACTTGAACCAGGGAATCGGAGGTTGCAGTGAGCCGAGATTGCGCCACTGCACTCCAGCCTGGTGACAGAGCGAGAAAAAATTCTTGGCCCCTTTACCACCATCTCTGTGGCTCCATGATCTGTAGATTAGGAGCAGCTATCCAGCCACTAAGCTCCTGGAAAGGAGTTACCAGTTGATTACATATGATACTGGCTATAGCATAATCAGACAGTGTGCAAGCTCAGGGTTTCACATTGAAACAGGGCCCCTGACTGCAGAATATGTTCTCAGTCTTTGTGAATCATCACCTTTACTGATATTCATTTAGAAAGGGCTTGTCCCCATGGAAGATTTTTGTGGCTAGGAAGCATCACTTTGTGAGAACTTTCTTAGATGTATTACTATTCTCATCACACCAGCACTTCGCTTCCTTTTTAAGTCAATTTTTCACCCATTTTGACCGCAGAAGAGCTTCTGTGTGCTGGATGATAGAGAGCTCAGCCTTGCTGAGAAGCAGATGCAGGTAGTTGCCGGCTGCAATAACAAACTACAGCCAGGATTCAGCTTCAGCCAAGATAGCACTTCCGGTCTTAGAGTCACACAAGTGGTCAAAATCACAAATGTGAAATCCATGACTACCCAAGGCCTGTCCTCTTCTCCTTCTGAAGGTCTCCAGTAGCATGTATCATGTTTCTGGGATGCCATAACCCATGGTGTTGTGTGTTACAGTCCTCGGAACTGGAGCCCTGAAGACTTAAACCAGTCTTAGGAACTGAACCATTAAACCAGAAAGAGCTCTGGGAAGAGTTGTCAACCTAGTCCTTCTCCAGGATGTAATGAATTTGACAGGGCTTGTTACTATATCATGGAAAGGCAATCAGGCCAGACATGGTAGCTGTAATTCCAGCACTTAGGGGGTTTGAGGCCAGGTGTTTAAGACCAGCCGGGGCAACATAGCAAGACCCTATCTCAAAAAAAAAATTTGCCAGGCATGGTGTCACACACTTGTAGTCCCAGTGAACTCAGGAGGCTGAGGCAGAAGGATGGCTTGGGCCCAGGAGTTCACGGCTGCAGTAAGCCCTGATCGCACCACTACCTGCCAGCCTGGGTGACAGAGCGAGACCTTGTCTCTAAAAAATGGGAGAAATCAGTTGCATGTCCCCTGGACCAGGTAGGCTGTGCCCACACTTGAACATTCCCTGACATCAAGAGCAGCAGAATTGGCCGGGCATGGTGGCTCATGCCTGTAATCCCAGCACTTTGGGAGGCCAAGGCAGGTGGATCACGAGGTCGGGAGTTCAAGACCAGCCTGACCAACATGGTGAAACTCCGTCTCTACTAAAAATACAAAAGTTAGCTGGGCATGGTGGCTCACGCCTATAATCCCAGCTACTTGGGAGGCTGAGGCAGGAGAATCACTTGAACCCGGGAGGCGGAGGTTGCAGTGAGCTGAGATTGTGCCACTGCACTCCAGCGTGGACCACGGAGCGAGACTCCGTCTCAGAAAAAAAAAGAGCAGCAGAATCCCCAGCCATTAGTGAGGATACCTGAGCCACTCATGGCATCACACAGCCAACCAGGGCATCTTGTCATTGTTCTAGCCCAGCAGGGCAACTTGCATTATCTGTAGAAATACTGTCCATTAATGAGTTTGTGTTGTGGCTCACCTGAAATCACAGCCCTGAGGAATCTTGAGAAGCCACGTCCACATGTAGGTAAGTTTCCTTTGCATTCCCTCACTAGCCTGCCATGTGTCTTCCCTCTTTCCTAGTGGGCCAGGACTGCTACACGAGAATCTGGAGCCTCCATGATGCCCACCTGCTCAGAACCATACCCTCCCCATACCCTGCCTCCAAGGCTGACATTCCCAGTGTGGCTTTCTCATCGCGGCTGGGGGGCTCCCAGGGTGCGCCAGGGCTGCTCATGGCCGTCGGGCAGGACCTTTACTGTTACTCCTACAGCTAATTCTGCAGGGTGCAGCCCAGAGGCATGTGGGTTTGACCTACAGGAGTCAAGAGTAGCTTTTTACTGCATCTAATGAGGGCGTTTTAAGTGGCACTCAGTGTACACAGATCCCATCCTCTGGCTGCTAGGAGAAAAGTGCTGAATGTTCCGTGTGGAGACACTCAGGAAAGTGATTTCAGTTCAATTGCTGGCTCAGAGAGCTTGGAAGTCCTTTTCATAAAAGGAACCTATTTCCTTTTCTTGTTGAATTCTTAGAACTTAGTTAACCCTCCCTGGCTTTTCTTAACAAAGAAGACTTTTCTAAGGACAGAAGATTGGCCAAAACTGAAATTAAAGCTTCTTCCACCAAAAGCCCTTTGGAGAAGCCCAGTGATGAGACCGGTGAGATGGTTTGACTCGCCGGTGTCTGGTCCCAGGAAGACCTGCATCTGTACTTGGGGAAGCCAGCAGGAAAGGAGGGGGAGGTTACTTCTCTGAGTCTCTGCAGAAATATTGAAGGCTGGAGTTTGGAATCCTTGAACTTGGCCTTCTCAAACTCAACAGCAGAAGACCGAGATTCTCCTGTTATTATCCAAAGGCATGAGAAGGAAAGACGGATCTTCTTACATGCTAGAAGTTTTAAACAGTCTTTAGCATGCCTTTGTTGAGGTACCTTCCAGAGAATGTAAGGTACAGCAGCTCTGGTTTCTATTACGGTGACTTGAACGTCAGATTCAAAAGCTCAGCGTCAAAGAAAATTGGCTTTGACTTTGTAATCTAGGAGGAACGGTTTGTGAGATGTTTATTCAGTGTTAAAACACCTGTTTTTCTACCAAACAATAAACCAAGAAAAGAATCATGGTGTGGCGTGTGCTTCTGTTAATGACTTAGCAGATCATGAAGCTTGGCCACAGGGACCAGCGTTCATAATCTTGCTGGAGAGCTTCCCTGGGCCCCTCTGGACCCACTCTGCCCTCATCATCTCTCCATCTCCACCCTGCTCTGTACTCGGTCAGGGTTCCCTGGCTCCCAGTGGCCAGGTAGGTTCAGCCAGTGGGAAGCAGCAGCAGGAACACACAGGGCAAGAGGAGAGGGAGGGGATCACTGGTTCCCCGGCTCCCTTCTAGCTGGTCTGTGGGGAGCCGTAACCAAAGACCACCACTTCTATTGGAAAGCACTTAGAGAGAGCTGGGTTCCAACAACTGCTCTCCGTTTGTCCCTTCAGACGTACAGCTGGTCCTCACACCTCACTGTTGCCAGCCCCAGGATGCCTCACTAGGCAGACTCAGTTACCCACTTGAATGTTCCATCCGTTTCTTGCCAGTACCCTGACTAATACAATGTATTCTATAGAGAACCACATTTTTTTTTTTCTGAGACAGAGTTTTGCTCTTGTTGCCCAGGTTGGAGAGTAGTGGCATGATCTCCGCTCACTACAACCTCCGCCTCCCCAGCTCAACCAAGTTTTCTGCCTCACTCTCCCTAGTAGCTGGGGCTGGCTAATTTTGTATTTTTAGTAGAAATAGGGTTTCTCCATGTTGGTCAGACTAGTCTCGAACTCCCCACCTCAGGTGATCTACCCTCCTCAGCCTCCCAAAGTGCTGAGACTACAGGCGTGAGCCACCACACCCAGCAATTTTTTTTTTTTTTTTTTTTTTTTGAGACAGAGTCTTGTTCCGTTGCCCTGGCTGAAGTGCAGTGGCATGACTTTGGCTTACGGCAACCTCCGCCTTCCAAGTTCCAGCGATCCTCCCACTTCAGCCTCTTCAGTAGCTGGGACTACAGGCATGAGCCACCACACCCAGCATCAACTCATGTAATTTTACGACAGAAGGAACCAGAGTCTGGGGAGGGAAAAAGGAAGAACCTGAGTGTTTAAAAGCTTGAAAATAATATGGTGTACACATTTTGAAAAGCTTTTTAATTTTCTTTTTTGAGACAGTCCCACTCTGTCACCCTGGCTGCAAGTGCAGTGGCACGATCACGGCTCGAACTGCAGCTTGGCCAATATGTGAAACCCTGTCTCTACTGAAAATATTAAAAAGCCGGGCACAGTGGCAGATGCCTGTAATCCCAGCTACTCATGAGGCTGAGGCAGGAGAATCACTTGAACCCAGGAGGTGGAGGTTGCAGTGAGCCAAGATGGCAACATTGCACTCCAGCCTGGGAATAGAGTGAGACCCTGTCTCAAAAAACAAAACTCACAGCAACACTCCTTTTACTAATGGGGAAACTGAGGCCCAGAAAAGCTGTGTAATTGGCCCATGGTCTCAAAGCCTGTTAATGGTTGAGCTGGAGTTAGAACCCAGCCTGTCTGGAAGCAGAGACAGAGCCTTCAGCTGCTAAGCTCGGCTGCCCCTCCCTGAGGGCCAATAGGTTTTTTGGATTTGTTTCGCTTTTTGTTTTGTTTTAAGACAGTTTCCCTCTTGTTATCCAGGCTGGAGTGTAATGGCACAATCTCGGCTCACTGCAACCTCCACCTCCTGGTTCAAGTGATTCTTCTGCCTCGGGCTCCTGAGTAGCTGGGACTACAAGTGCGCACCACCACGCCCAGCTAATTTTTGCATTTTTAATAGAGACGGGGTTTCACTATGTTGGTCAGGCTGGTCTTCAACTCCTGACCTCAGGTGATCCGCCCGCCTCAGTCTCCAAAAGTGCTGTGATTACAGGCCTGAGCCACAATGTCTGGCCCAGTTCTTAAACATATTTAATCTATCTGCCCCAGTTACCTAAGGGTCTGACCTCTTCCCTCTTCCCTCTCCCCACAGCAAACCCCAGGGCAGATTGCACTGTGCCCCCCTCAGCATTGTGGCTGACAGTCTTCTGTATTCCCTTCCCCACTTTCAGGATCATGGCGGTACAGGAAGGGATAGCTAGATAGTAGATTACATCCACATATTTGGGCAAGGACAGATACCTCAACAGGAGAAATGGAGCAGGGACAGGCAAGTGCTGCCTCCATTTCCAGCCTCACTATGGTTCCTGGGTCATAATGAAGCCTGGCTGAGGGGAAGATGCCAAGGGACCTTATCCTTCCAGCTTTCCTTCACACACACGAGCAGATGGTGCCACAGTGCTCCCTAATACTAGTTAATAAGCAACTACTGTATGTCAGCCCCCCCTTTTTATTTGAGACATGGTCTCACTCTGTTCCCCAGCCTGGATTGCATGAATTGCAGTAGCACAATTACTACTCACTGCAGTCTTGACCTTTTGGGCTTGAATACTCCTCCCACCTCAGCCTCCTGAGCAGTTGGGCCAACAGGTATGCACCACTACACTCAGTTAACTGTTTATTTTTTTGTAGAGATGGGGTTTCCCTATGTTGCCCAGGCTGGTCTTGAACTCCTAGGCTCAAGTGATCCCCTGGCCTTGGCCTCTCGAAGTGCTGGCATTACAGATATGAGCCATTTGTTAGGCACTTTTCACCCTCACACTAACCACATGGCACAGCTGGGGAAACAAGTTTCTTGAGTTAAAGTGATTTGGCAAGAAGGGCTGAGCCGGAATTAAGATTCTGCTCTTCCCAGTTGGGCATGGTGGCTCATGCCTGTAATCCCAACACCTGGCGAGGCCGAGGCGGGCAGATCACCTGAGGTCAGAAGTTCAAGACCAGCCTGGCCAAAATGGCGAAAGCCCATCTCTACTAAAAATACAAAAATTAACCAGGTGTGGTGGCGAGTGCCTGTAAGCTCAACGACACAGGAAGCTGAGGCAGGAGGATCACTTGAACCTAGGACGCAGAGTTTGCAGTGAGCTGAGATTGTACCACTGCACATTCCAGCCTGGACGACAGAGCAAAGCTCCGTCTCAAAAAAAAAAAAAAAAAGATTCTGTTCTTCCCAACTCTGAAGCCCCTGCTCCCCTCACGGCTGCATCCTGCACTTTTTCCAGGCCCAGGTTAACAACAATGGGGAAGAGGTGAGAGAGATTTTTCTAACAGGGTAAACCCTCCTCCCAGCCCAACTCCACCATCCTGGGCTGCTCTTCTAGTCACATGATCCTTTGTACCATTTGGCCCAGTTGATCTTGATCTCATCCGTTTTTTCCACATGGCTCAGAGGCAAGGGTGAGATTTTTCTCATTTCTTGTGGGAAAAAAGCAAGCTCTGCCAAGCCCAGGATTTCTGGTTTCTCCTGTCCCAGCATAAACCATTCACAGTCTTCCTGCAATTTTATTCCTGGTGCTGGGTTTTATTTCTAGGAAGCCTTCTGTCCCTCAGCCTCACCAGCCCTTGGCTTTTCAGCCCAGAAGCTTGGGCCATTTGAGGATTGCATGATCGGCTGTGGGCACGGGGAACGCAGTGACTACACCTGGTTGGCGTCCCATACCACACCCAGGGGAGTGGTGAGGCCAAGAAGTGGGCTGAATACAGGCTCAGGCCTCTCTCTCCTTGCCCCCAAGGGCATTCTCTCCAGCAGGTGGCTGGGCATGACCACACACTGCTGGTCCGAAACCGGTCAGCGGGTTCAATGGGAGATTCGGCTGCCGCGGAACACCCCAGTCCTTTGTTGGAACACGTCCATCTTTGGCGAGGTCACCCACTTCTCTCTGTTCTAACAGCATCTCTTCCCTTCATAGCCCTCGACCTGAATTTTTAAGACAGACGTTTAGATGAACTCTCAATGGTATCTTACATTTTAAAAATGTATTTGTGTCTCCAAGGGTGCTGTTTCCTCCCTGAGATTGGAGGAAGGAGCCAGCTCCACTCTCAGCTTCTCTTCCCCCTGGAGAGGTGAGAGGAGAAAGGGCTTCTCAGGCCTCCACCCCTGCACTCCATACCAACGAGTGCCAGGTTTGAAAAGAGAGGCTTCAGTTCTCCCCTGCCAGTGGGATAAGAAGGAGCCACATTACTCAACCTCAATAAAGCACTTCCCCAGTTATCAGCAGGGCCCCAGGTCAGCGCTGGCTATTTCCATCAAGTACAGAGCAAAGACCAAGCTCTGTGGCTTACACCTGTAATCCTAGCACTTTGGGAGGCCGAGATGGGAGGATTGCTTGAGCTCAGCCTGGTGGATCACTTGAGACCAGCCTGGGCAACATAAGGAAACCCTGTCTTTACAAAACACACACAGACACACACACACACACACACACACAGAGAGAGAGAGAGAGAGAGAGAGAGAGAATGAATGTGTCTCTGTTAGCCCAGGGTGGAGTACAGTGGTGTGATCTTCTCGGCTTACCGTAACCTCCGCTTCCTGGGGTTCAAGCAATTTTCCTGCCTCAGCCTCCCTAGTAGCTGGGATTACAGGTGCCTGCCACCATGCCCAGCTAATTTTTTTGTATTTTTAGTGGAGATGGGGTTTCACCACATTGGTCAGGCTGGTCTCGAACTCCTGACCTCACCTCAGCCTCCCAAAGTGCTGGGATTACAGGCGTGAGCCACCACGTCTAGCCCAGGATGTCATTTTTCAAGTATTTCCTCTCAGTTTATTAGTGCCCAAGGGAAAAGCCAAAGCAGATGATAGATAATTAAGAAGGTGGGGCTTTAGAACACACAGGATGCCAGAACTCTAGTGTGGGTGGAACTTGATTGTATTGAGTCACCATAAGTGGACAAGAAAGGAGCTCCTGACAGGTGAAGGGGGTATAGCTCAGGGGTAGAGCATTTGACTGCAGATCAAGAGGTCCCCGGTTCAAATCCGGGTGCCCCCTTCCCGGATGTTTTCTCACTTCTACTATTTAAAAGTAAATGCTGTGAGCCACAGTGTCACTGGAAAAAATGAAGGAACTTTTAATGTTCCTCCCATATTCCAGCTGACCACTAGGACAAAAAGCCCCTTTAGGACCTCCTTTGTCTCCAATTAAGACCAAGTCCTAGCCAGGTGTGGCGGCTCATGCCTGTAATCCAAGCACTTTGGGAGGCCAGAGCAGGGGATCACAAGGTCAGCAGATCAAGACCATCCTGGCCAACATCGTGAAACCCCATCTCTACTAAAAATACCAAAAAAAAAAAAAAAAAAAAAAAACCCAAGTCTCTGAGGAGATTCTAAATCTATAAGTAAGTCTGAGAGCTGTGAACACAATTTGGCAATTGGGTATGTGTCAGAGTATAGATAAAAATGTTCCTTGAACATGTGTTTTTGAAAACTTAGTACATGCAAAACTCCCTCGAATTAAAACATGAAAGGACAGGGTGCAGTGGTTCACACCTGTAATCCCAGCACTTTGAGAGACCGAGGCAGGCGGATCATTTGAGGTCAGGAGTTCAAGACCAGCCTGAGCCACGTGGTGAAACCCTGTCTCTACTAAAAATACAAAAATTAGCTGGGCGTGGTTGGTGCATGCCTGTAATCCCAGCTACTTGGGAGGCTGTGGCAAGAGAATTGCTTGAACCCAGGAGGCAGAGGCTGCAGTGAGACGAGATCATGCCACTGTACTCCCGCCTGGGTGACAGAGACTCCAACTAAAAAAAAAAAAAAACTAGCCAGGCACAGTGGCTCATGCCTGTAATCCCAGCACTTCGGGAGGCCTAGGCAGGCGGGCCAGGAGGTGAAGAAATCGAGACCATCTGGCCAAGATAGTGAAATCCCGTCTCTACTAAAATACAAAAATTAGCTGGGTGTGATGGCACACACCTGTAGTCCCAATTACTCAGGAGGCTGAGGCAGGAGAATTAAATTCAATTGCTTGAACCCGGGAAGTGGAGCTTGCAGTGAGCTGAGATCGTGCCACTGTACTCTAGCCTGGCGCCTGGTGACAGAACCAGACTCTGTCTCAAAAAAAGAAACTCTTTGATGACATCCTTTGCCATGGTCCTTAACTGCTACACAATTGCAACCACTTTATAGGGTTTTCCCTCTGTCAGTTTTACAGTGGCTCACCCCTTCCCCTAGTTTCTTGTCATCAACCTTAATTAGGGTGATCTGGTGTTCTGCACCAAGGGCCTTCACCAGCCATAGGCAGGCTCATCACAGTTGGGGGCAGCACACAAGGATGGGCCCAGTGCTTGTCTAAGGTTTGGCAGCTTCTTGAATTCCATGTGCCAAGCTATCGTGGATGAGGGCGGGCCTTCAGGACCTCTTGTAAAGCAGTATTAAGGTCCTTGACACCTCCAGCAGTGATGCCTTCCTGGGCCATGGCAGCAGGTTACAGGTGAAGCTGATTCTTGAACATACCTGAGCCTCTGCCTCCACGACTCGGTGGGGGTGGGGAAAGAGCAGCAGCTTGTTCTTGGTTAATAGTCCCTGCACCTAAAATGTGGTCTAGGTTGCTTGAAAAGGGGTTAAACTTGGCCAAGAAGTTGATAAAGCATTTCGGCCACTTTGCTTGTTACCAATGGTGTCATAAAGATTAATATGTCACAGTCTCTAAGCATTTTTCTTTTTTTTTTTAGACAAGGTCTCACTCTGTCGCCCAGGCTAGAGTACAGCGGGCGTGATCTTGGCTCACTGCAGCTGCAGCCTTGACCTCCCAGGCTCAATCTTCCCACCTCAGCCTCCTGAGTAGCTGGGATTACAGGCGTGCACCACCTCACCTGGCTTTTGAGGTGTAGGGGTTTCTTTTTATGTAGAGATGGGATTTTGCCATGTTGCTCAGGTTGGTCTACAACTCACTTTGTCCTCCCAAAGCACTGGGATTACAGGTGTGAGCCACTGTGCCTGGCCTTGAAGGGTTTTCCATTTTGCCCTGCTCCCCAGGTGACAATGAAAGGTAGCGAATGAGCAGGTGATTGTGACAGCAGCACTCAACTGTGGTAGACCCCTTGCTAACTAGCCCAGTGTCTGCTGCTTATAGCCTTCTAGAGATGACAATCAATCAATGGCACACACTGGTTATCAAAAATGCCCACAAATACTGGCTGGGTGCGATGGCTCACACCTGTAATCCCAGCACTTTGGAAGGCCAAGGTGGGCAGATCACTAGAGGTCAGGCGTTCAAGACCAATCTGGTCAACATGGTGAAACCTTGTCTCTACTGAAAATACAAAAATTAAAATACAAAAAAAGAGGAGTTAGAAGTGCTCAGATTTTGTACAGTAACTAAAACATCCTATTCATGGTAAGAATTACAGACTACGACTGTAGGTTCCATTATCTCTCCCTAATGATGGTAGGTCTGAAGTAGAAAATGCATAGCTGCGAAATTAACATTCAATCAGAATTTTTTTAACAATTGGAAGCTGGCCAGGAGCAGTGGCTCATGCCTATAACTGTAATCCCAGCACTTTGGGAGGCCAAAGCAGCAGATTGCTTGAGCCCAGGAGTTCAAGACCAGCATGGGCAACACGGCAAAACCCCATCTCTATAAAATTTTAAAAAACTGGAAGCTTAGCTCGTGTTATAGGCTAGATCAACTTGCTTAATCTTTGAGCCAGTGAGCCTTTTTAGTGAAAGATAAAGTTGCTGTTAGTGACAAAGTGTTACTGCCCTTGGCCATGAGAACCTCTGAGCCAATGGAAATGATCAAAGCTAAGCTTCTGGACAACACTAGCAGGTACCTTGATTCTTAACTTTCCTCTTTTTTCTTTGAGACAGTCTCACTCTGTCACCAGGCTGGAGTGCAGTGGCGCGATCTTGGCTCACTGCAACCTCTGCCTCCTGGGTTCAAGCGATTCTCCTGCCTCAGTCTCCAAGTAGCTGGGATTACAGGCACCTGCCACCGTGCCTGGCAAATTTTTGTATTTTTAGTAGAGATGGCCTTTCACCATCTTGGCCAGGCTGGTCTTGAACTCCTGACCTCATGATCCACCCGCCTTGACCTCCCAAAGTGCTGGGATTACAGGCTTGATCCACTGCGCCCAGCCTATAGGTTTTTGTTGTTGAGAAAGGGTCTCACTCTGTCACCCAGGCTGGAGTACAGTGGTGTCTCCCAGGCTCAAGCAATCGTCCTACCACAGCCTCCCAAGTAAATGGAATTACAGGCGTGCACTGCCACACCCAGCTTTTTGGGGTTTGTTTTCTTGGTAGAGATGGGGTTGGCTGGCCATATTGCCCAGGCTGGTCTCAAACTCCTGGGCTTAAGTGATCCGCCCACCTTGGCCTCCCAAAGTACT
>CAUYLG010029613.1:0-30515 GCA_963573385.1 Cacajao melanocephalus | reverse complement strand
ACACACACACACACACACAGACTACCCCTGCACACACACACTACCCCTGCACACACACACATAGACTACCGCTGCACACACAGACTACCCCTGCACACACACACACACACACAGACTACCCCTGCACACACACACACACACACAGAGACTACCCCTGCACACACAGACTGCCCCTGCACACACACACACACACACACACACACAGAGACTACCCCTGCACACACAGACAGCCCCTGCACACACACACACAGACTACCCCTGCACACACAGACTGCCCCTGCACACACACACACACACACAGACTACCCCTGCACACACAGACTGCCCCTGCACACACACACACAGAGACTACCCCAGCACACACACACACACAGACTACCCCTGCACGCACACAGAGACTACCCTGCACACACACACACAGACTGCCCCTGCACACACACAGACTGCCCCTGCACACACACATACACACACAGAGACTGCCCCTGCACAAACACACACACAGAGACTGCCCCTGCACACACACACACAGACTGCCCCTGCACACACACACACACACACACACACACAGAGACTACCCTTGCACACACACACAGAGACTGCCCCTGCACACACACAGACACTACCCCTGCACACACACACACACAGACTGCCCCTGTTGCCTCTTCTTGCTTTTGGAGAAGCTGCCAGTGTGTTAAGAAGGAACTCTGTGGTCACCCCACCTGCCCAGTGGAAAGTTCCTTGCAAGCTAGCTGCCTCAGCCCTTTCCCCATGCCCTCCAGACGTACTACACCTGGTTGAGTTCTGCCTGGAGGAGGGGATTACTGATGAAGAAGCCATCTCCCTCATCGACCTGGAGGCACCGAGACCCAAGCGAGAGGACAGACAGCAGGAGACCATAAACAACAGTATCCATGCCCTTGACCAGAACCTACGTGTGCAGCCATATGAGGGGCCTGGGGCCAGGCAGGAAGCAGGAGGGCCCAGGCCCAGGGGATGGCAGGCCATGCTGAGCCTGGCCCTGTGTCCCTAGAGAGATTGGAGAGGCCCACATGGGACGGACAGGGACCAGAGGTGGGCAGAGAGCTGGCCAGGGCCTGAGGAGCCAGAGTGGCAAGTGGTACCATGGTCTTCCCGTGTGGGTATCCCACTCTCCCCTAGTCCCTAAAAGGCACTGGCTGTGCCTCCGTGCATAGCTCCTACATAGCTAACATGAGATCTGATGTCAGTGTTGGTCCCTAGCTCTTCCACTCAGGTCACTTTTGCATGCAGGTGGCATAGTTCATGACTGACAGACAGGCTGAACAAGTGAAGGGTGTGCAAAGAAGCCCTGAGGAGAGGCGGCTCCATGGCCCAGCGCTCACTCTGGTCAGTCACAGGCTGGCTCTGCCTCTCTTGGCCGCATTCTCCTCTGGGGAGCTTCATTTTTTGGCAGCACCACGGTGCCCCTACAACATAGAGATGCCAGGAGCCCCACATCCCCTCAGCCTCATCGCCCCCAGAAGTGGCCAGCTCTCCTCTCAGCTGTGGTAATGAAAGCCCCAGGGCACAGCTCAGCCAGCCCCTTTGGCCAGGAGGATGCACTGTTGTCCAGGCCAGGCCACACTTGCAGGCTGGCTTCTTGCAGGGAATAGCACACACATGGCCTGGGGCCTTGCTCCCTCCCACTGGCCGAGTCTGCAGGTGTAGGGGCTGTGAGCCTGCCTTTCCCGCAGCTCCCATGTGCTGCCACCCCCAGGGGCCACACTAGGAGGAGGGAAGCTCAGAGAGAGCTTCCCATCTTGCTGAAGGAGAGACACATCCCACTCTGCCACCCAGGCTCCCACAGGTGCCACAGATGATGCAGGCTATGGTGTTGGCATGTGGGTGCTATGCCAACTCCAACTTGACACTAGCAATCTCATGCCCTGGGCCTCCCTTGGGGACCCGTGCCGATCTCTGTCACCAGCTCTACCACTGTGGAAGAGGGGCGGTTTCTGGGGACCTCCAGGTGAGTCTGACCCGGCCTGGGGTTAGTAGGGGCTCACCCCTGTCCGCTCCATTACCAGTGTCCGCAGACCCCCCAGCAGCCGCTGAGTGTTTCTCCAGGATCCCTGTGCCTGCCATCCCCTCCATGCCCATCCACAGTGGCTCACAGGGCCTGCATGTGCTTCCCACTGGCCTTAGGAGCCATGACACGCACGGCCTGCAAGAGGAATGGGTGAGGGCAACAGGGCCAGCAGAGTCCCTTCTCTCCGCCTTCTCGGCCTGAGCCCCTGCTGTTTATCCACCTGAAAAACTGTTCCACTGGCCTGGCTGCTCTTGAGTCTTCACATGGGTGTAGGGTGGAGGCTAGGATCTGTCTCCAACTCCTCTTCTGATTCCATCCTTGACCAGACCCCTCCAGGCTCCCAGATTCTGCAGCTAGCAGAGACCAAGGACTCTATGGGAGATGAGGACCCATTCACAGCTAAGCTGAGCTTTGAGGTGAGGGTGCCTCTCTGGGTGACCTGTGGGAGGGCAGCCTTCGTCCCTTCTCCTATGCACATGGGGACCCTCAGCACAGTAACAGAAGAGGATTGGCCAGAACTTCCAGATGTGATGGCACAAGAGTGGGACAGGACCCCTTCCTGTTGGGGGGTGGGAGCCATGGCTGCCTCTGAGGGACCATGGCCAAGGGCACAGGTCTGTGGACAGGAAGGCAGCTTCAGTTCTGGTGGGAGGAGCTTGTCACTGTCAGGATTACCTGGGATTAGGAAGCAGATCCTCCCTTGCCACTGCCAAAGATTCCAGGATCATAATCCACACAAATGTGTCACTGTGGCTGAGTGAAGACACTGTGCCTCCTTCCTGCCCACCCTGCAGCAGGGTGGCTCAGAGTTCGTGCCGGTGGTGGTGAGCCGTCTGGTGCTGCGCTCCATGAGCCGCCGGGACGTCATCATCAAGCGCTGGCCCCCGCCCCTGAGGTGGCAGTACTTCCGCTCGCTGCTGCCTGACGCCTCCATTACCATGTGCCCCTCCTGCTTCCAGGTAGGTGGCCACTCCAGGAGCTCACGTGTGCTTCTCTCAGCTACTTTTCCCTTACCGAGATGTCCCTCTGGGAGGCCTGGTCCCTGGGAGGAGGAGCACATCCACAGCTCCAAGTTGGGAAAGAGGCTTGGCTGTCCTCGCTCCCTACTTGCATTCCATGTGCATCTAAAGTAGATTTCATCGGATCCTGTACTGTCCACACCCTCCCTAAATCCGGGAGGGCCAGCAACTGTATGTGCCTTTGACCTTCACTCAGAAAACAAGGAGCCCCACAGCCCCCTCCCATCTCCCCTTCCAACCCTCAAACAAAGGTGCTACAGGTCTGTGTCCAGCCCTGACCACTGCCAAGTCCCCTCCCTTTGAGAGGCAGTCCCGGCCCCAGGCGTAGGACTGATGAGCACTAGGGCTTTGGCCTGATCTTCCCTCAGATGTTCCACTCTGAGGACTACGAGCTGCTGGTTCTTCAGCACGGCTGCTGCCCCTACTGCCGCAGGCGCAAAGACGACCCTGGCCCATGACCAGCACCCTGGGGACAGCCTGCACCGTCCGCCTGCCTTTCGATCTGCTGGACTTTGAAGGAGAATAAAGAGTTAAACTGTCAGAATGCATCTCTTGCCCAGATGAAGTTTGTGTTGTGGGGGGGGCCTTGTGTAACCACGGAATTCCTATTTATGGCATTTCATGCCTTGTAAATAGCACCAGGAGATGAGGAAGAGAATGTACATATATTTTCTAAGGAAAAAAATCTGTTACTTTCAGAACGGCTCTGAGTTGTTCGTGGCAGCCTGCTGGAGTCCGCAGATCTGTCAGACCGTTAGCATGTACATTTTGCCAACAGATTGCCTCAATAATGACAAAAGGGCTCCTTATTTTCATCAGCGTCTGCATTTTAGCAAGTCTTCGTATTGTCTGCAACTTAATTTCCTTATGCAAAAGTGCACCTGTTTCTAATTTGATCTGAAAGGAACATTACATTTGTGTGCTCTTAACATTTAATCTAAGAAATGGCAATATGGAAAGGGGTAGGGGAACAGGGGTTATTTTTGTTGTTGTTTATTTTGGTTTAATGGGAATCCGTCTTGACAAGAAAAAATACCTGGTTCCAAAGAAGATAGCAGGACTTTTTAAAAAGCCTCCTGTTTGGTAGCCTGGTCAAGGCTCCTGTCTGGATCCTGGAGCCACCCTCTTCCGTCCACCTTCCCCAGCCTCACAGAGCAGCCCCAGCCCAGTGAAGACTCTTCCCTTTAGAACAGCTCCTTAAGCCGGTGGCTTCCGTTTGAGAGTCCAGAATGCCAAAGTCCCTTCCCTCAGGCATCACTGGTGTCCGGTCCAGCCTCTTGTGGGCGTGGAAGGGACACATGCAGAAGCTGAGGAGAATTCATACTGGGGACATTTTTGGCACCAGCCACTTTCCATGCTGTCTCAAGCCTCTCAGCAGCCCTGTGAAGAAAGGGTTGTGATTTCCATTGGGGCTGGGAAGGGGGTTGCCAGGGCCTAGGGGATGCCTTCAGCCCTGGGAGGGGCAGCCCACGATTTGTCCAGCCCCGAGGCTCTGCCCCCTTCACCCCCAATCCACCTGCCAGAGGTGGCAATGCAGTGCTTCATGAAAAGCCCGAGTAGCCGAGCACAGGCAGGAGCGAGAGCAGGGCTGTCACGCCATGCTGAAACCCACCCTCCCCTCATGCTGCAGTATTGATTCCTTATAGCCTATCTGTGCAGGAGACAGGGCAGGGCAAATGTGCCCATTGGAGGGATGTGGACACTGAGGCCCCAAGGGGAGTGGCTGCAGAGACCCCCAACGGGAAGTGTCGGAACTAGAGCCCCATCCCAGAGCCCTTGCCCCACCCGAGACCACCCCTCCTCCCTGCCTACCTCCGAATCTCTTTGGAGATGATGGAGGAAAATAAAGAAAGGGAGCCAGACAGTTGTGCCAACAGAACTCCTCTGTCGAGTGTCTAATTACTTACCATCATGCATGCGCTCTCTCACTAAACATTTATTAATGTGTTAGGATTTCCATTAGCGCGTGACTTGAACTGAAATCATTTGCATATGGCTGGGAAAAAGGGGAGAAAGAGAAAACCGCTCCAGCTACCTAGCAGTCAATCACAGTGACAGATCAGATGGTCCCTGGCTGGAGGCAAGGGAGGGTTCCAGCGGAGACTCTTCGCATCCCCTCAGCCGATGAACACAAAAATGAGTGTGCTATGCCGGGCTCTGCTGCCCCAGGAAGCTCAGCTCAAGAGGCCTGAGTGGGACCCCTGTTGAGACAGATGCACTGTCTGTACATCATCCAAGGCTGCCTCTTACACAGGTGATGACACTGAGCCTCAGTCACGTTCTTTTTCATTCAGCAAGTATGCATTCAGCCAAGATATATTTGGTTGCACCTGGGTGCAACCTTCACAGATAAGCCCTGTGTCTGGCTGCTCCTCTCTCCCAGCCTGGTCTGGGTCTGATCCAAGTCCAGTCTTTTCTCCAAGGCTCAGTTTCCTCATCTGTACAAAAGGGCCCCCTCCAGCTCTGACTCCGAGGTTCCAGCCTCAGTCTACATCTGTGAACAGTGCTGGATGATGATCCTTTTGACCCCTCACATGCCTAGACAAGGAAGGCACCACAGGGATCTGGTGATGCCCACTGAACTAAGAGGACACTGAGGCCAGACAGGAGCAGCTGTGGGAGGCTCACAGCGGGGCAGTGGTTCTGGCCTGCATGTAGCCTGTAGTCCCAACTACTCGGGACGCTGAGGTGGAAGGATCACTTGAGCCAAGGACAGGACCTCAAGGCTGCAGTAAGCTATGATTGCACCACTGCACTCCAGCCTGGGCAACAGAAAAACATCCATCTCTAATAAAACATTTAGATAAATGAGGTAATCACTGATGGTAATGACCTTGTAAAAACTGAACATGGCTGGGTCTGGTTACTCATACCTGTAATGCCAGCACTTTGGGAGCCCGAGGCAGGAGGATCGCTTGAGCTGAGAGATACCAGCTTGGATGATATAGGGAGACATACGCCATCTGGCTGGGACTGGTCCCGATCTGTCGTCTCCCAAGTGCTCAACATTGTGCCCATGTTCTTGGAAGGAGGAAGCAAGGCAGAGGCAGACTGGGCGGCCTCGAGTGGATCTGACTCTAGACCCACCTCAGGCAATTGGGGATTCCCCGGCCTCGGTTTCCCGTCTCTCCCCAGCAAGGCTGTGAAGCCAGGAGCCCCTGGTGGCTGTTGCACAGGTGGGCAGAGGCCCCTCCTCCAAGGTGACTGCTATGTTTCTTCCCTGGCTCGGAGTCTGTGTGCCCACGGCAGAGGCCACCACTGGGCAGGGGGCTTACCCCGGGCCTCCCTGATTCTCCCCACACAGATCCAGAACACTGGCCTGGAATGGAGACCTCGTCACGGCCCTCCCTGCTTACCACTCGCAGTGGCTGCCTATGCCATTCAGCCAATACCCAGACCCCTAGTCCTGCCTTCTGTCCCTGCCAGTCCACCCTAAGGGGACCAGCACCTCCACACCCAGCTGGTCCTCCTGCTTGCCCTGTTTGGGGGGCTCTTTTGAGGCCAGCCACTCTGGGGAGCTTGCCAGGCACCCTGCTGGTCCACCTTTTTCTCCTCTGGGCTCCCAAGGCCCTGGAACTGGGAGAAAACTCTCATCTCTCATGTTTAGTTTCCCCTGTCAGTGCCTCCTGAAATTGCGAGCTCCTTGAGAGCAGGGACTGTGTAGGATCCATCTCAGCATCCCGGGGCCTGGCGCATAGGAGTTTGGCAAATGCTAGGGTAGAAGGGAAAGAGGAAGGAAGGAAGGAGAACTGGTCTTTCTCCCTCCCTTATTGCCCCTTGACACTCTCGGCACTGTCAAAGACCTCACGTAGCCTCGGTGACACAGCCAGGTGGGGCTGAGTCATGTGGGGGGACAGAAGAAAGAAAGCTGAGGAAGAAGAGGAGGAGAAGGATGCTAATCTAGTCGCTCCTCTCACAGCAGTTCCTCTCCTGTGGAGGCTGAAGAGCGATTTGTGAGCTGCAAGCTAAGCTCCTAATCCTCCGAGGCAGAAGCAAAGCCTGCACCTAGGCTCCCAAGGGCTGGGACTTGGGTGTCCCAAGATGGCTACATCCACCTTCAGAGATGGTCACCCTGGGGCCCTGACTCCATGCCCTGCAGCTCCTCACAGCTCTTTCCCAGCCCGCTGAGAGGGAGGCAGAGGGCAATGGCTCAGAAAGCCCCCCACACTCCAGCCTGGTCAACACCCACTCCCTGGGTTTCTCCGGACTGCCTGACACAAGGTGTGGGTGCTGGCCAGGCCTGTGTTCAAATCCCAGCTCTACAGAGGAACTTTGACCCTGCGTGCCCCAGATTCCTCAGTGGTCAGTGGGGAGTGAGACGCTCTTCACAGGGGGCAGGAGGAGTTGTTCATTCATTCAACAAATGTTTATTGAACACCTCCTATGGGTTGTGAGCTCAGAGGCAGTGATGAACAGGCCAGGGTGGTCCTGCATTCTAGAAAGAGATGGGAGGTCAGTTAATAAGAAGACAAATGAAGCCAGGTGCGGTGGCGTGCCTTTAGACCCAGTTACTCAGGAGGCTGAGGTAGGAGGATCACTTGAGCCTAGGACAGGAATTCAAGGCTGCCGTAAGCTATGATTGCACCCCTGCATTCCAGCCTGAGCAACAGAGCAAGACTTATCTCTAAAAAACATTTTAAAATTACAGCCTTCCAAGTGGCTCCCAAGGCAGGAGGATCACTTGAGCCTGGGAGTTAGAGACCAGCTTGAACAATATAGGGAGACCCCCATCTCTACAAAAATGAAAATAAATTAGCCAGGCTAGGACCACAACAATGGTCCTAGCTACTCAGGGGTTGAGGTGGTGGATTGTTTGAGCCCAGGAGGTTGAGGCTGCAGTGAGCCAAGATTGTACCACTGCCGTCCAAACCGAGTAACAGAGCAATACCTTGTCTCAAAGACAACAATAGGCCAGGTGTGGTGGCTCACGCCTGTAACCCCAGCATTTTGGGAGGTCAAGGTGAATGGATCACTTGAGATCAGGAGTTAGAGACCAGCCTGGCTAACATGGCAAAATCTGTCTCTACTAAAAATATAAAAGTTAGCCAGGTGTGGTGGCACGCACCTGTAATCCCAGCTACTTGAGAGGCTAAGACAGGAGAATCTCCTGAACCTGGGAAGAGGAGGTTGCAGTAAGCTGAGATCACACCACTGCACTCCAGCCTGGGCAACAGAGCGAGACCCCATCTCTACAAAAAATACAAAAATTAGTGGTGTGCACTTGTGGTCCTAGCTACATGAGAGGCTGAGGTGAAAGTATCTCATGAGCCCAGGAAGCAGAGGCTGCAGTGAGCTATGATTGCACTGCTGCACTCCAGCCTGGGCAACAGAGTGAGACCTTGTCTCAAAAATTTTTTTTTCTTTCTCAAGCTTTACAAATAGAGCACTGCCATCTCCATGATGGCTGTTAGTTCCCCATCACCAGGACTCCATGAGGTTGAGACTGTGAAACTCACAAGAGAGGAACCTGAGACAGACAGTGGAAGCACTGGGATCATCAGGTCCATTCCCCCACTCACTCATTCATTCAACAAATATTCAGGGAGCACCTTCTAGGTGCCAGGCTCTGGAGACACATCAGTGAACAAAACAGCCAACATCCCACCTCTTTCCACCACAGGCCAGGCACCATGCTGGGCTCTGGGAACCCTGTTGTGAGCAAGACAGACCCAGGCCCACCCTTGTGGACTCACAGGCAGGGAGACGGGCACAAAACTCATGAACAGAACACAAAAGGCTTCATGCTGTCAGAAGCACCAGGCAACAAGCAAGGCTCCGAGGTACTGCTAAGCTGTGTAGGGTGGGGGCTCAGCCCGGCCAGGGAGGAGCCGGGTATGGGTCAATCTTGACCCAAGGCATCCAGGACACCCTCCTTCTGGCCATGAGGGTCCACGTCAGAATCAAACCCCCCACCTTAACCTCATTAGTGTTGGGCATAATCACCAGGCCAAGCGCCTTAAACTCCAAGAGGCCCCATCCCACCCGCCCTGCCTCAGCCCTGCCACGTGTGCCAAGCCCTGTTAGACCCGGCACCGCCCAGGCCAGGCAGGGGGCTGGAGCCCAGGTGGGCCGCAGGGAAGGGGGCACCCTTCTGAACAGACAGATCTGGGAATCCAGGGTGGGAAGAGAGACCGGGTGAGAGAGAGATTAAGTGACACTTCCCTGGCCTCAGAGCTCTGCACTCGCAGGGGCCCCTCTGCCTGGACTCCCTTCCCCTGAAGCTTCCTCCTGTTGTTCTGCTCTCCACTCAAGCTCCAGCTTCTCAGAGAAGCCTCCTGTGTTGGGAGTGACTGTGACTGAACTGTCCTCGCTGTTACTCGCTCCATTATTCATTTGTGGTCCCTGAGCCCCCACCCCCACAGAAACACTGGCTTCTTACGGGGGGCGGGGGAGCTTGCTCTTTTGTGTTCCCTGCATCTCCCCCATGACCAAGCACCTTGTCTGGGCCACAGTAGGTGCTCAATACACATGTTGGCTGGAAGGTGGTCACTGGGTGGCCGCACATCAGGCACTCTCAGCACCTGCATAGGCCACCCTGGCCACCCCCTTCATTCCTAGGAGGTGTCATCGTGTTCCTTGGATAGCGGGAAGAGGGAGACCTGTCAGTGTTGGCCTCCATTTGCCCCCAGGCCATCCACCCCCCAGGCTCTGACTACTTTCTTTCCCACAGTGCATCCTGCTGTCCTGGAACCAGCCTTCATGGGGCCACCTGGCACATGGCATCCGAGACCCTCGTGGTTGACCAGACCTCCCCCAACAGTGCTCTGTCTGCTGCCTCCAGGATGGGTCTCCCCTTCAGACTGGAGTCCCTCAGGGGCTCCGTCCCTCCCCTGCTCTGGTAGCCCCCTCCATCCTCCCTCCCTCCACTCTAGCTTTGGGGACATTTGAGTCACCTTTCTACCAAAGAGATCTGCCCCAGCCACTGCCCACTTCCCTCTGGATAAAGCCATGTTACCGGCTTGCTGTTCAAAACCCATCACAACTGTCCCTGGCCCGGGTCTTCCCCACCCAGCCACCTGGCAAACTACTCCTTCTCCCAAAGGCCCAAACATGGCCTCTGGGCTGCATTCCCCCAGGAGGTCAGACCTGTCTCCACAACCTCACAGACACCCTGGGTGGAATCTGCTTCTTCCCAGTTCTGGGTCCTCCTCAGCCCCTGAGCTCCTCTGGGCAGGGCTGTTTCTTTTCCATCTTTGTATTCCCAGGGGCCCACACATAAATGTTTAATGAACGAACTAATGACAGAGTGAATTCCAATTCCATGCAACAATGATTGGGCTCCTGGGCCCCAGGCCATGTGTCTGGCATCAGGAACAGAAGCTGGAGGATGCAGCCCCTGCCCTCACGGAGCTCCTCCTGCGGGAGGAGTGTGGGGACTAGATGTGCCCAGCGGGAACAAACAGGTAAGGGGCTGTATGATGAGAGGAGAGACTGGGAGAATAAACCGAGAGCCTCTAGCTGTCCAGAAACTCACAGTCCAGTCCAGACAAAGACCCAAAGTCAGCTCATACTAAGCCAGGGAAAATGGCACAGAGGCCCATGGTCCCCATTTCAGACCAAGGCCACCAGACTGAGCTGGGACCTTGGGACAGACAAGTCACATAGAAGTTAGGGGCCTTCTCCTCCCTTTCCCAAGGTCCTCCCCTCCCTGACCTCAGGCTTCCTCCTGGTGTCACCTTGGGCCCTCTGGGAAGCCAATTAGGCCCTCGGTTTCTGCAGCGGGGATTAATATGATTATGAACACCCCAATCTCTCAGATGCTGATTCAGCCAGGAGCTTAGGAGGGGGAGGTCACTTTATAAGGGTCTGGGGGGGGGGTCAGAGCCTGGAGTCGTCCAGCCGGAGCCCTGCGTGGCTGAGCTCAGGCCTTTGCAGCATTCTTGGGTGGGAGTAGCCGTGGGGCAGCCAGAAGGGCCACAGCCATGAATGGCACAGAAGGCCCTAACTTCTACGTGCCCTTCTCCAACGCAACGGGCGTGGTGCGCAGCCCCTTCGAGTACCCGCAGTACTACCTGGCGGAGCCATGGCAGTTCTCCATGCTGGCAGCCTACATGTTCCTGCTGATCGTGCTGGGCTTCCCCATCAACTTCCTCACGCTCTACGTCACCGTCCAGCACAAGAAGCTGCGCACGCCTCTCAACTACATCCTGCTCAACCTAGCCGTGGCCGACCTCTTCATGGTCTTCGGTGGCTTCACCACCACCCTCTACACCTCTCTGCATGGATACTTCGTCTTTGGGCCCACAGGATGCAATGCGGAGGGCTTCTTTGCCACCCTGGGCGGTATGAGCCGGGTGCGGGTGGGGTGTGCAGGAGCCCGGGAGCATGGAGGGGTCTGGGACAGTCCCAGGCTTGCTGGTGGTGGCTGAGAGGACTTCTCCCTTCTCCTCTCCTGTCAGCGTTATCTGAAGCCCTCATATATTCAGTCAACAAACACCGTTCGTGGTGATACCTGGGCTGCTTTTGTGCAGGGCTGGCACTGAACACTGCCTTGATCTTATTTGGAGCAAAGCGCTTGTCTCATTTCACAGCAAGGAAACTGAGCTGAGGCTCAAAGAAGTCAAGCGCCCTGCTGGCGGTCACATAGGGACAGGGGCAGAGTTGAGTTTGAAGCTCGCATCTGTGTTGCTCCTTGGGCCATGCTCGGAACACCAAGCCCCTGTTTCCCTTGGAGCAGCTGTGCTGGGTCAGACCCAGGCTGGGCACCGAGGGGAGAGCTGGGCAAGCCAGACACCTCCTTTCTGGGAGCCCCAGCCCAGAGCAGGAAGCGCATTCTGCACCCTCCAGTCATTGGGTCTTCCCTGTGCTGGGCATTGGGCTCGGTCCCCTGTGGCATCCTCTGCCTCTCCTCCCAGCCCCCTGTCCTTGGGTGCCCCTCCAGCCTCCCTGCCGCGCTCCAGGGCTGCTGGTGTTGGCGCACAGCCCCTCTGAAGCAACTCCTTTCACAGGTGATGTGTGGCTGTGAAAGATGCTTTAGAATAATGTCTTGCATTTAACAGGAAAACAAATGGGGGTGCTTCAGAGATAACAGGTCCCACTTAACAGAGGGGAAAACTGAGGCAGGAGAGGGGAAGAGACTCATTTTGGGATGTGGCTGGGTAGCAACAAGAGCCTAGGTCTTCTGGCTGTGATCCAGGAATGTCTCCGCTGAGACGCAGGAGACACTCGTGGCAGCCATTGCAAAGCCAGGGTGACAGGGAGAGCTTAGCGCCAGCCACAAGCGTTGCTCTGCCAGCCTTGCCCTCTCTCCCCCAGCCTTGCCGTCTCTCCCCCATGTCCAGGCAGCACCCTTGGTGCCATTCTCAGACACTTTCTGGCCATTGTTGGGTTTTTGCTACATTCAATAATCAGAGATCACCCAGTTCTGGCCAGAAGATGGGAGTGCCACAAAGGGTGATTGTTCTCTGCAGGGTCAGTCCCAGTTTACAATTATCATCCCTTTCACTGTCAGGAGTGTCCCAGTTTGTTGGTAACTGTATGGCCGCTCTCCCTGTGGAACTTCGTGGTGGTGAGCAGGGCAGGTGTCTGAATGCCATCGTTTCCTTCCTCTTCCACTGGGCAAAACATTGTCCAATGCTTCATGGTTCCTAGGAGAGGGTCCCACATGCCCAGGGTTATTTCATCTCCCGAGAGGGGAGAGGGAGGAAGGATGCCAATTCTGGGTTTCCGCCTCCTCTGCATTCCTTCTCAACAAGGAACTCTGCCCCACATTAGGGTGCATTCTTCTGTTCACACACACGCACACACACAGACACACATGCGCGCACACACACACACACACACACACACGCATGCACGCACCACCCTACCGGGTTCCCAGTCCAGCCATGACTTCTTGATCTGATTTGTGTCCCTCATGGATCCAGAGCTCTAAGCAACTAACTTCCCCCATTCACTGAGTTTCTTTGCCCAGCTCCCCTCAGCCTGTGGTCCCTCTGCCCCTTCCTCCTCCTCCCGGTATCAAGCTCTCTCCTTCCTCAAGGGCTCCTCAAGTCCCTCTCTCACTCCTGGTTGCCTTCCTAGCTACCCTCTCCCTGTCTAGGGGTAGTGCGCCCTCCTTAGACAGGCGGTGGGGTCTGTGCTGACTGCCTGCTGGCTGTGTTGCAGGTGAAATTGCCCTGTGGTCCTTGGTGGTCCTGGCCATCGAGCGGTATGTGGTGGTGTGTAAGCCCATGAGTAACTTCCGCTTCGGGGAGAACCATGCCATCATGGGCGTTGCCTTCACCTGGGTCATGGCGCTGGCCTGCGCCGCACCACCCCTCGCCGGCTGGTCCAGGTAATGGCATTGGGCAGAAGGGAAGGGGCTCCAGGGGCTCTTTGTAGAGTCCTCCAGTCAGGACTCAAACCCAGTGCTGTCTGGTTCCAGACACTGACCTTGTATGCCATCTGGCCCAAATGCCCACCCAGGGTAGGGTGTAGGACAGAAGGAGGAACAGACTTCTAAAGTTGCTGGAGGGCTGGTCCCACCTCCAGAGCCCCAAGTCAAAGAGAATCCAAGACATCCCAACCCTTCACCTTGGCTGTGCCCCTAATCCTCAACTAAGCTGGGCACAAATTCCAATCCTCTTTGGTCTAGTGCCCCGGGGGCAGCCCCCTCTAACCTTGAGCTTCAGCAGCAGGGGAGGCCACACCTTCCTAGTGCAGGTGGCCATATTGTGGTCCCTGGGAACTGGGTCCCATTTGGCCTCTAGGCCATTCCAAATGGGGCTGAGACACACTGGGGACAGTAGTTTGGACATCAGGACTGGTGACTCTGGTCCCCAGAGGCCTCATGTCCCTCTGCCTCCAGAAAATTCCCACTCTCACTTCCCTTTTCTTGCTAGGATCCATTTCTTACCACTCGCTGAATCCCAGCCCACCCCCTGCGCTTTTTCCCCCATCTTCTCCAATCTGGCCTAGTTCCATCCTCTGGAATCACAGCCACTGGACTCTGGGTTTCCTGAGGCCAGTCCACTGCCACCAACATGAGGAACCATTGCCACATCCTAACCACGTGCCCTGGGAGCCTCTTGTTTCCAGAAGCTGCACAAAGATCCCTTGGATACCCTGTATGTCCATCTTTGGCCTGGAAAATACTCTCACCCTGAGGGATCTCCCCTCCTCCTCACCAACCTCTGCCTGGCATAGCCTGAGGCTCAGTGGGCAGCGGATGCTGAGACAGGGCACGTAGGGAGAGGCTAGGTCATGTCATCTGGTACCGCAGCCACCAAACAATGAAGCGACACTGATTCCACAAGGTGCCTCTGTATCCCCATCTGATGCAGTCCATCCTGTCACCCAGCCACGCAGATGTTTATGATCCCCTTTTCCAGGGAGGGAACGGGAAACCCCAGGAAGGGCCAGTGCTTGGCAGGCACCTTGGCCGGGGCCATTCCCAAGTCCCTCACAGGCGAGGTCTCCCTACCTGCCCGTCTCAGGTACATCCCCGAGGGCCTGCAGTGCTCGTGCGGAATCGACTACTACACGCTCAAGCCGGAGGTCAACAACGAGTCCTTTGTCATCTACATGTTCGTGGTCCACTTCACCATCCCCATGATTATCATATTCTTCTGCTATGGGCAGCTTGTCTTCACCGTCAAGGAGGTATGGGCTGGGGGTGGGTGGCCTCTGAGGGTCCAGCCCCCAACACACATCTACGGCTCCTGCTCCTCGGAGGAGCCATGGTCTGGACCTGGGTCTTGTGTCCCTGCAGGCCGCCGCCCAGCAGCAGGAGTCGGCCACCACACAGAAGGCAGAGAAGGAGGTCACCCGGATGGTCATCATCATGGTCATCGCTTTCCTGATCTGCTGGGTGCCCTATGCCAGCGTGGCATTCTACATCTTCACACACCAGGGCTCCAACTTCGGTCCCATCTTCATGACCATCCCAGCGTTCTTCGCCAAGAGCGCCGCCATCTACAACCCTGTCATCTATATCATGATGAACAAGCAGGTGCCTGCTGTGGGTGGGAGGGCCCCAGTGCCCCAGGCCACGGTCACTGCCTGCTAAGGATAAGCTATGTCCCAGGGCAGGGGAGGGGGCTCCATCAGGGCTACTGGCAGTGGGGCTCACGGGTCAGCAGTCTCAATGGGGAGCGTGTGAGAAATGCAGATTCCTGGGCCCCAGCCAGACCTGCTGAATCTCAGGGTAGGCCCAGGAACCTGCATTTCCAGCAAGCCCTCCAGGTTGGTCGGATCCTCACTCAGGTGTGAGAAGCTCCAGTCCAGATGGTTCTGGAAGCCCAATGTCAAAGTCAGAAGGTCTCAAGCCGAGAATGGGATGGGCCAGTCTCCATAAAGCTGAATAAGGAGCTAAAAAGTCTTATTCTGAAGGGTAAAGGGATAAAGCGGTCCCATAACAAAGAGCAAGTGGTTTCCCTGAGGAACCCAGAAGTTGGGGGAAACAGTCTCTGAAGTCAGCTCTGCCATTTTCCAGCTGTGTGGCGCTGGACAAGCCAGTTCCCCTCTCTGGGCTTTGGTTTCCTCATCCATAGAAAGGGCAAAACACCAAACTCTCAGATTACAGGAGAGAATTTGCAGCACACCCTTGGCACACAGAGGGCACCATGAAATGTTGAGGGTGATGCAGCCCCCTTGTGCTCGGTCCCTGGCATCTCTAGGGGTGGGGAGTGTCTGCTTAGCAAGTTCCCTCCAGGAGGCCGGATTTGAGTGGAATTGTGAGGGGCAGAAGCAGGGAGAGGGTTGGGGCAAACTTCGCCAACGTGCCAGTTCCAAGCACACTGTGGGCAGCCCAGGCCCTAACTCAGGCCTCTTGCCTTCCAGTTCCGGAACTGTATGCTCACCACCATCTGCTGCGGCAAGAACCCGCTGGGTGACGATGAGGCCTCCGCCACCGTGTCCAAGACGGAGACCAGCCAGGTGGCCCCAGCCTAAGACCTGCCAAGGACTCTGTGGCTGACCGTAGGCATCTCCCATCCCCTACACCCTCCCCCAGCCACAGCCATCCCACCAGGAGCAGCGCCTGTGCAGAATGAACGAAGTCACATAAGCTCCTTAATTTTTTTTTTTTTTGAGAAATAATTCATCAGAGAAAAATGAGGCTCCTCACTCACCTGGGATGGCCTGAGAAGGGACATCCACCAAAACCTACTGATCTGGAGTCCCAGGTTCCCCAAGGCCAGCGGGATCTGTGCCCCTCCTCCCAACTCATCTTTCAGGAACATGAGGGAAATCTTGCTTTCTGGAAAAGTGTCCCAGTTTAGGGATAAGTGTCTAGCCCAGAATGGAGCACACAATACGTGCTTAATAAATGCTGGATGGATGCAGGAGGGAATGGAGAAATGCATGAAGGAATGAATGGGAAGGGAGAATGTATCTGTCCTCTCAGACCCTCTTAGCAGCGGCAGCTCACACTTGGCTCATGATTTGGAGCAGTTGTTCTTCCCTCCCTGGGCCTCACTTTCTTCCCCTGTGAAATGGAAATTGCAGGTCTCTGGTCCTGCCGACTCGCAGCTACTAAGAAGACCAAATAAGGGGCGTGTGTGTGCGTGCCGCGTGTGCATGTCTATGTGTGTGTTTAAGCACTTTGTAAATAGCAAGAAGCCGTACAGATTCTAGCCAACGTTGTGAATAACATCAATTCATGTAACTTGTTAGTTATTATGATCATTACCTCCTGATAGTGAACGTTCTCAGATTGGGCATCAGAGGGTGGGGTTTCACTCAGCCTCAGGGCAGGTTTCTAAAAATTAGCTAGGCATCAAGGCCAGACCAGGGCTGGAGGTTGGGCTGCAGGCAGGGACAGTCACAGGAATGCAGAACGTAGTCATCGGACCTGAAAAACATTGGGGGAGAGGGGCAGTGAAGGCCAAGTTCCCACTGAGCGTGAGATTGGGCCTGGGGTCTCACCCCTGGTGTAGGGCCCCAGACCCCATGCCTCCCCTTCCCAATGTGGCCTATGGAGAGACAGGCCTTTCTCTCAGCCTCTGGAAGCTACCTGCTCTTTTGCCCCAGCACCTGGGTCCTAGCGTCCAGAGCATGGAGCCTTTAGAAGCCATGCTCATCCGCCCACATTTAATGAAGAGCTGAGTCCCTGACGTCATCCTTGTCTCGAAGAGCTTAGAAACAAAGAATGGGAAATTCCACTGGGCCCACCTTCCCTGGGGATGTTCATGAGCCCCAGTTTCCAGTTTCCCTTTCCAGACAAGCCCGTCTTCAGCAGTTGCTAGTCCATTCTCCATTCTGGAGAGTCTGCTCCAAAAAGCTGGCCACATCTCTGAGGTGTCAGAATTGAGCTGCCTCAGTACCTGCTCCCCATTCTCCATATAAGCAAAGCCAGAAGCTCTAGCTTTACCCAGCTCTGCCTGGAGACGAAGGCAAATTGGGCCATTAAAGCTCAGCTCCTATGTCGGTATTAATGGTGGTGGTTTTTGTTGCTTTCAAACTCTTTATCCACAGGATAGATTGAAACTGCCAGCTTCCACCTGATCCCTGACCCTGGGATGGCTGGACTGAGCAATGGGCAAAGCCAAGCTGCACAGAGTTCCCTGGGGCTAGAGGTAGAGGGAACAGTTCCGGGAATGGGAAAAACCCCAAATTTGGGTTCACAGAGGCACAGGTGACCCATAAAACTGCAAACAAGTTTTGTCACCTCTCTGAGCTTCCTTATCTGCAAAAGAGGATATTAAAACTCACCTTGGCTGGGCACAGTGGCTCATAACTGCAATCCCAGCACTTTGGGGAGGCCGAGGCGGTTGGATTATAAGTTCAGGAGTTTGAGACCAGCCTGACCAACATGGTGAAACCCTGTCTCTACTAAAAATACAAAAATTAGCCAAGCATGGTGGCACCTGCCTATAATCCCAGCTACTCAGGAGGCTGAGGCAGGCGAATCCCTTGAACCCAGGAAGAGGAGGTTGCAGTGAGTCGAGATCTGCCACTGTACTCCAGCCTGGGTCACAGAGCAAGACTCCATTCAAAAAAAAAAAAAAGCCTGATCCTAAGGGGATTAGATGAGACTGTGGACTCTAAGTGGCCAGCCTACTACCTGGCATGCAGCAGATGGGAGACTTGGGCAATACTGGGCCTCAGCTCAGAGCTGGCTTTACTCGAGACCCTTCCCAAAGGGGAACAGGATGGAGCTATCTATCGCTCCCGAAAGTCACCCCCTTCTCCAAGGTGAAAAAGGGGGCAAGAGCCTGAGATAGCAGATCCTTGGTGCCTTGTTGGGGCTGGGGCACATCCTGCTGGGATCTCTGTCTTTGTCCCTCTTTACTCTGACTCACTAGGTTATATTAGTCAGGATACTTTTGGTTGCAAGTGATAGGAAATCCAACTCATTTGGGCTGAAGCTAAAGGGAGACGTTGTTGGCTCACAAGAACAAAAAGCCCAGGGAGCTTCAGGCACGGCTGGATACCAGTGCTCAGATGATGTGATCAACTGTTTCTCCCCTTCGTGCTACACTTTCCTGTGTTGACTTCAGGCACAGGCTGACTGTTCCCAAAGGTGGCAGAAATGGTCTCCAGCAATTTGAGGCCCAGCAATCCCTGCAGAAAGCAGGCTTCTCTTTCCTGTTAGTTCTTGCAGGGTCACAGGTGGGGCTCTTATTGGCCAGATCTGGGTCACTTGATCACTTTTAAGCCTATCACCATGCCTGAGATGGGGATTAATTCTGTGATTGGCCAGGCCTAGGTCACCTGATCATACTTAACCCATTTATGCCTGCGGTTGCAATTTTTTGAATTTTGGCATCAGACCTTGGCGAGGACCTTGAGCGGTAGGATATAAATAACTCCCACATGCTTAGCATTCCAATAATGGAACACTAGGCATACGTAGGTCTAACTGCATCACCATGGCTGGAATGGGGATTCATCCTCTGATTGGCCAGACCTAGGTCACGTGCTCACCCTGAAGCCCAAGCAGGCTGAACGGGGAGAGGCAGGCTTCACAAAGGAAAGCCCAGGTACTGTTACCTGAAGTAGGTGGGCAGGAGGCAGGGTGAGCAGAGCCAACATCGACCCAGAGAGGATGGACTCGAAGTTGGTGCTGTCTGGGTGCATGGCCGGACCAGGCCACCCTCCCTCCTCATCTCAAGGACATGAGGGAGAAGATTCCTAAGGGTGGTCCCAAAGGAATCTCACCCTTTGTTTTGGATGCTGTGTTGGGCCAGGGTGGTGGTGGCATCTTAGCTGCCCTGACTTGTAGGCAGCCATCCCAGCTCCCCGCCCCAACCCTCCACCCAGTCCACTTTTTCTGAGAAATGGTACATTTTCCCCGTTCTCATGTCCAGAGGAAAATTTTACTCTAACACCAGAACATTCTCTGGTTTGTCCTGGTAGACAGGAAAGCCTCCACCCCCTTAATTTACAAGTGACTTGACAGCTGCTTGGTGGGTGCTTGCATACATAAAGAGAAGGAGCTACTGCCTTAAGCTGCAGCAAGTGCGTCCCCACCTCATCTCCAGGCAGCCAGCAGATGTACGGAGTGCCTGCTGGGTACAATAGCAGCTCCATTCAACCAAACCTGAGCAAGCTGACCATGCCAGAATGCACTGGGAACTCGGAGATGAATTGGAAGGAGCAAGTCTCTAGGCTGTGACCTGGCCTGCCTCAGGGCCACAGAGCACTCTCACACCAAGGGAGACATGCACCCCTGAAAGCCTGACGTGTCCCCTAAGGAGACAGTGGGTGCCCTTCCCAGCAATGTGGCCTCAGGCCAAGTCCTTCCTTCCTTCCTTCCTTCCTTCCTTCTCTTCCTTTTCTTTCTTTCCTTCTTCTTTCTTTTTTTTTTTTTTTTTTTTTTGAGACAGAGTCTCTCTCTATTGCCCAGGCTGAAGTGCAGTGGCATGATCTCGGCTTACTACAACCTCCACCTCCTGGGTTCAAGCAGTTTTCCTGCTTCAGCCTCCCAAGTAGCTGGTATTACAGGCATGTACCAACCACACCCGGCTAACTTTTTTGTATTTTTAATAGAGACATGGTTTTGCCATGTTGCCCAGGCTAATCTCCAACTCCTGAGCTCGAGTAATCCATCTGCTTCGGCCTCCCAAAGTGCTGGGATTACAGGCATGAGCCACTGTGCCTGGCCTATAGCCAATTTCTTTACTAACACAAAGGGTTTCCAGGCTGCAGCCCAGGAAGTCAGGAAGATCGAATTGTAGGTCCTCTCTGAACTTCAGCTTCTCCATGTATAAATAAAATAGTGAATATAAAATATTTATATGGATATTGAATGTGGCAGCTGTTACTATTTCTACCTCACCCTTTATACATTTATTGACTCAAAGTCAGGAAAGAAAAGTCAAAAATGTCCTGATGTTACAGGGGCTGGAGTTACACGAAACAGACACCCTATAACTGCTTCCAAAAGTTTGGAACTGTGATCCTCAGAACCGTAGGAAAGTTCACATGTAGGCTGACCCCATTCAGTGTTTCATAACTGCAAGAAAGTTCTCAGCAGAAGTTACATTTCATGCAGGCCTCAGTAAAAAAAAAATCACAGAAGCTCACCAAGCGGCCCGCCCTCCCCGCACAGTCTGATGCTCAGAATTACCATTTCCCTGTAAAAAGGCAATCCTCTAGAGGAATTTTTAGATCACGCAGCACATTTTAGAGCTTCTTCCCTTCGAACGCAAAACTCGATCCTGGCACAGCCGGGAGCAGGGTTTCTGATGAAGCTCGTGGGAATGTTTCTATCGCTGAGTGTTGCTCTACTTCTCAATTCTTGGAAGTGTCCCATAAATGTGATCAAAATTGCTGCCCCCATTTATGCCAGTTTCCATTTGCCTCTTTGCTTCATCTCCTGCTCCAGAATGGTCCCAGAAGATGGTTTTCAGGCCTCCCTCTGCTCGGCCAAGCTGGGCTCAGCACTGGGACCTCCAAGCATCACAGCAATGGGTATTGTTGAGCAGTGACCGTGTGCCAGGTGCTGCACTGGGCACCAGGGATACCACCAGGAACAAGACAGATACGGCCCTGCCCCTCCCCCAGAGTGCAAGGGCTGGAGACATGGAAGGCAGAGCTGCGATTCAGAGCGCTTTAGGCTCCCCAGGAGCAAGGCTGGGCCTGGCAGCACCCAGAGGAGGGGCCCCTAACCTTCTAGGGTCCACGGAAGGCTTCTCTGAAGAAGCGGCATTTACACTGAGGCCAAAAGATGAGTGGGAAAGAGTCCAGAGAAGGGGGGCAGTGCGTACAGAGGGGCTTCTAGGCCAAGGGTATTACTTGGTTTTGTACTGCAAGACAAACAATCCCAACACTTCATGGCTTAAAACAACAAACCGCGTATCATTCATGACTGTGGATCAGCCAGGCAGTTCTGCTGAACCAAGCTTGGTCGATTTTGGCTGGGCTCATTCAAGTGTCTGTGGTCAACTGGAGGGTTGGCTGGGGACTGGCTGGTTGGCCCTCAGATGGCGGGATAACAGGGGTGACGGCCATGGGCCTCAGCATCTGGCGGGCTAGCTAGGGCCAGTTCACATGGTAATGGGACTGGCGCACTGTCACTTCTGCCGTGTTTCATGGGTCAAAGCAAGTCATAAGATTTAAGGAATCCGCTCAGGTTTAAGAAATGTGGGAGGGGCCAAGCACAGTAGCTCATGCCCGTAATCCTTACATTTTGGGAGGCCAGGAGTTCAAGACCAGCCTGGGCAACATAGCAGGTCTCCATTATACATATATATACATATATATATATATATTTTTTTTTTTTTTTAAATTAGCCAGGCATAGTGGCATATGCCTGAGTCCCAGCCACTTGGAAGACTGAGGTGAGAGATCACTTGAGCCCAGAAGGTCAAGGCTGCAGTGAGCTATGATTGCACCACTGCATTCCAGCCTGGGCGACAGAGTGAAACCCTGTCTCAAACAACAAACAAACAAGAAATGTGAGAGGGTTGCAAAGTTGCAATTGCAAATGGGCATAGATATGGGCAGGAGTGAAAAACTGGGGGCAGTTCTGCAACGATTCAACACACACAGAGGAGACAAAAGCACATGGCCCATTCCAGGAGCCACTGAGTGGGTGAATTGTGGGATTCAAGCGGGGAAGAGGCTGCTTAAATCAGACTGAAGAGCTTGGACTTTCACCCAAGAGCAGTGGAGAGCCATGAAGGGTGGTAGGCAGGGGAGTGAGATCTGATTTCACTTTAGAACATCTTGATGGCCACAGCTTCCCGGAGTCCAGATCTCTGGTGATGGCGAATCCTCTGGGAAAATTCCAGAGTAAAGAGACTCCCTAGAGAAGAATGCGTGTCTGTTTAAACCCATCCCTCCTCAGAGGTAACCACTTCTACTATTACCTTGGTATGAATCCACTCAGAACTTTTTTCTACTTCTTGTATGGGTAAAAGAAAAAAACAAAAAGTTTTAAAAAATTAAAAAGAACTGTTGTGCTTTCCCCTCTCTCTCTCTCTCTCTCTCTCTCAGACACACACACAAACACACACACACACACACACAGAGTTTTGTCTTCTCAGTAATGGGGGCATACTTTCCAATACATTCTGGCTTACTCCTTTTCACGGCTGTGTACTGTTCCACTGTGCGAATAGACCACAGGTTACTTGTCCACTCTCCACCTGATAGGCATTTATGTTGTTCTGAATTTCTGCTAAGAATGAAATGAACATCTTTGCATGTCAGTGTAAATGTTTGTCTCAGGTTTACACCTAGAGTGGAACGGTAGGTTGTGGAGTAAGTCCCTCCTTAGTTGTATGAAACATTGCTGAATTGTTTTCTATGGCGGCTACCAGCTCGATCCCCACCCCTCAGCAGCTATGCTTTCTTCGAATTCCAGTCACTCACTATTGACAGATATTTACATCTTTGTCATTTTGCTGAGTGTGAAATACAGCCTCATCCTTGGTTTTTTCTTTTCTTTCCTTTTTTTTTTTTTTTTTTTTTGAGAGAAGGTCTCTGTTGCCCAGTCTGGAGTGCAATGGCACAATCATAGCTCACTGCAGCTTCAGACCTACCAGGCTCAAGCGATCCTCCCGCTTTAGCCTCTGAGTAGCTGGGACTATAGGTGCATACTACCATCCCCAGCTATTTTATTTTTATTTTTGTAAAGATGAGGTCTCCCTATGTTGCCCAGGCTGGTCTCAAACTCCTGGGCTCAACTAATCCTCCCACCTCGGACTCCCAAAGTGCCATGATTATAGGTGGGAGCCACTGCTCCCAGCCCTCTTTGTTTCTTAGACACACTATTTGAGTATCCAAAAGCAAGCTGTCAAAGCTTGTGTGTGGCTGGTGTCCCTGAGTTGCTAGGCCTGTATCCCTGTCCTCACTTCCTGGTGCTGACAGAAGGATTAGCCCCGTGATTGATGATGGCAGGTATGGCCTTTGGTGTCTGATGGATGGAGACTTGGCCCAGATTTATGGATTGTATTTTCATTAAAAAAATTTTTTTTGCCAGCAATGTGTTGTTTTTTAAGTAAACGTTATTGTGTATATTTGAGGTTTACAATATGATGTTGTGGGATCCATACAGACATAGAGGTTTCTATCGTGAAGCAAAGGAAGGGATCTGTCGTTTCACATAGTTACTCTTTTGTGACCAGAGTAGCTTAGATTATTTATTTAACAAACATCCCTAATGCAGTACAATTTTATTAACATGTGAATGTTGTACATCAGGTCTCTAGACTTGTTCATCCTACATGTCTGCTATTTTGTATCCTTTGAGCTGTATCTCCACCATTTCCTCTCCTCACTACCGACTGTGGTAACCACTGTTTCATTCTCTATAACTGTTTCTGAGCTCTTTTAAGTGAGATCATAGTTTTCTTTCTGTGTTTGGCTTATTTTACTTAGGATAATGTCCTCCAGGTCCATCTATGTTGTGGCAGTTGACAAGGTCTCTTTTTGTTTTAGGGCTGAATAATATTCCATTATATATATATTTACATATATATATATATACATACATACATATATGTATACACATACATGCATATGTATATATATGTCACTTTTTTTTCCTTTTCTTTTTTGAGATATGGTCTTGCTCTGTTGCCCAGACTGGAGTGCAGTGGGGCAATCACTGCAGCCTCTCCTGAGTTGCTGGGACTACTGGCATACATCATCACACCTAGCCAGTGTTTTGGTATTTTTAGTAGAGATGAGGTCTCACTATGTTGCCTTGGCTGGTCTTGAATTCCTGGGCTCAAGCAATCCTCCTGCTTTGGCCTTCCAAAGTGCTGGAATACAGGCATGAGCCACTGGCCCCAGCCCCACATTTTGTTTATACATTTATCCATTGACAGACGGTTAGGTTGACTCCATGTCTTGGCTCTTGCAAATAATGTTACAATGAACATGGTAGTGCAGATATCTTTACAAAGTAGATTTCATCTCCATTGGGTATATATTCAGAAGAGGGATTGCTAGGCCATATGGTAGTTCTATTTTTAATTTCTTTAGAAACCTCCATGCTATTTTCCATAATTGCTCTACCAATCTACATTCCCACCAACAATGTACTCTTTTCTCCACACCTTCACCAACAATTGTTATCTTTGGTTTTTTGGTTTTCTTTTTAATAGTAGCCGGATTATATTTTTCAGTGAGATACAGTGGAAACCCAGAGAACCTGAACGGATCCTTGGCATCCTGGTCGTCTTGGGTGGACCCTGTCAATGAGAAAACAGTGAGTGGAAGAGACCTCTCATGCAGAGGGTAAAAATCAAGCTTTACCCCTGTGCTCATTTACTCCATACATTTTTTTAGTTCACATTTTCTGCATGCTATTGTCCACTCTGTGCACAATAATGGTACAGTGATCTGGGGGCGTTCTGTCGAGTAACAAGCAGTTTTCACCATCCTGATGAGTACTTCAATAGGGGAGTAGAGGAGCTAGGAGAGAATCTAGGAGACATACTGACATGGGTCTCTGGGGAACTCAGACAACCTCCAGCAGGAGAAATTCAAAGGATAAGCAGGTGTCAGCGGGCGAGGAGGGTGCTTGGTATAGGGAATGGCCACTTTGGAGAGAGGAGAGAAAGATGTGTTAGAGAATCTACAGAAGCGCAGGATCCGGAGCACAGGTATGGCAGTGACCTGGGCTGGTGCAGAAGCCACACTGTGCAGACCTCATGACCAGTCAAAGGCAATAGGAGCCACTGGAAGGATTTAGGCAATGGTGGGGGTTCACTTTCCCTTAGCACCTCCAGCTCCTCCTGCAGCGTCACTGAGGCTTCAAGTCCACGTCACAAGTGGGGTTTTATAAACATTCCTGGTCCACGTGTGTGAATTAGAAGTCAATTAAAATGAAGAACATTCACGTGTCTGGTGTCTGGAGTCAGTTGAGGCCATTTCTCACTTCTTCTCTCCATATATAGAGTTCCTGCAAAGCCTGGTCTCCTATCCAGCCTGTCCTCTGGCCTTGGCACAGGAATGACTTCTATAGAAGCCTATGACATATTTTTGTTTCTGCTCGCCTGGTAGGAGCTGAGTTACTTTGCCAGTGAGGCATGCAGAAACTGGTGTCATTTGTGCACAATCTATAGATAGTGCAGAGACAAGAACCCAGGGCACAGCTGTTACAATGAGGCTGTGCAAAGATCCCCACAGGGCCCAATCTGCTGGAAGCTTACTTGGGTACAGGGAGGTTATTTTCTTCTCTTTGGTGCTGCTTCAGTCTGTGCTTCCACTCAGGTGGCCTTCTTGCCTCATCCCACCATCTGCGTTAATGATTGGGGGACAGGAATGGGGAAAACAATTGAAGATTCACTCCAGTTATGTCAGTGAGATCAGCTTATGTGCTTTGTGCTGGATGTGCAGAGGACAGGGTTACATCTCGTTCGACTCAAAGTTTGGTTTCTGACTCTGATTTCTCAAGACCTGTACGAGTTGATGGTGACTCAGCCAACAATATGGGCCCCAGAATTGAGCCTCCTGGGGCTGGACTCCTGGATCTGCCGCTTACTGACAATGTCAGTGTCTGGCAAATAACTGCTTGGCTTCTCCAATGGAGTGTGGACAAGGGGGCCTAGTTCGGAGGGTGCTATCAAGTTGCTCAGTAAATGATTGCTATTATTGTTAATTATTAGTGTAACAACCAGTGATGGAAAGTGAAGACTCTGCTCTAAGGATGGGGAACTCACACCGCTGAGAACATGAAGGAATCCCTGGAGAAGGGAAGTGGCTGGATCCTTCCCACCTGTGCCAGCACTTCCAGCCACACCCTGCTCACGTGTTTTGCCTTCCCTGGGAAGGATCTTAGCACATCAAAAGCACATAAATAAGACAACCTGGAGTTAGGCTGCCACAAACCCACCAGAGCACGTTGGGAACAGAAGGGAAATTGCAAACATTATGCTCATTGATGTTCTGCTGGGTGAGCAGCCTGGCTTGGAGAAAACAGCTTCATCTTACAGCTCTTTGAATTGGAGTTTGCTATGGTTTGCATGTTTGTGTCCTCCCCAGATTCATACGTTGAGGCCTAATCTCCAATGTAATGATGTTAAGAGCCAGGGCCTTTAGGATGTGATTAAGTCATGAGGGTAAAGCCCTAGTAGATGGCATTAGCGTCTGTATAAGACAGGCATGAGAAAGCTTGAATGCTCCTTCCACCGTGTGAGGACACAGCTAGAAGGCACTGTCATGAGAAATGGGCCCTCACCAGACACCAAACCTGCCAGCTCCTTGATCTTGAACTTCCCAGTGCCCAGATCTGTCAGGAACAAATTTCTGTGACTTATAAATTACCCAGTCTAAGGTGTGTTGTTAGAGCAGCAGGAAAGAACTAAGACAGAAATGAGAGGGTCCACACAGATGTGCCAGTTATTGAAGAACAGCTGTGACCTACGCTTCCAAATTAATCATCAGCATTTTAACCACAGCTGGGTAGAAAGATAGTGGTTTTAATTTCAAAAGTTGCTTTGAACAGGTCAGATGCTACAAACAGAAACCCAGCACTAACCACGACAGGAACCTGACTTGCAGGGGTGTGAATATGAAGAAGTAATGGGTGTGCGGCAGCCCTGCAACTGCTTTGCATGTTGGGACAGAAGCAAGCTGCACATTTTAGCAACAGCTTTGAGTTTCTGCTATTGTTCTCCTTCAAGGACTGGGTCCATGGGGTGCTGAGAATGATCAGAGAGGAAAACAACTAGAAAATAAATTTCTCTTCATCTTGGCAACCATTCATGACCACAGCTTGAAAGATGACATTCAGGACAATGGTTTGGAGCTCCTGAAATGCCATCGCATGGGTCCCATCTTGGCTGAAGTTTCCAGCTGTTTGGACCAGGCTGGCATGAGACAAATGGACTAAATTTGCCGGCTCACCTAGTTGTCCTTGAGGCCAGAGTCTGGACAGAGGTCACTCAAGCCTGCTGACTATGTGTTCTCCTGTACTCCTGTGGTGATGGCATGTAATGGAGCCAGCATCACAGTTGGCAAGATCCATCACCATCTGCGTTCATTCATTAGAACACGTTTGATGCCCACAATGTACCCAGCTGAGTAGGATCTGAGAGAAGTCTCCATTCCATCTCTTGGAGTCACAGGCAAGTGGGGAGCACAGACAAGTAGGCTTTATAGTATGGTGTGACTAGGACCAGGCAGGATGCCAGACAGGTGCAGGGGAAGGGCACTCAGCCCAGCCAGGCCTAGGGATGATGCTTAAATTATGGCTTTAAGGACCATTATGAGTGGAACAGTGTTCCCTGCAAAAAAAAAAAAAAAAAAAAGGTATGTGGGATGCCTGAACCCCAGTACCTCAGAATGTGACATTATTTGAAGTTACGTTCTTTACAGAGGTAATCAAGTTAAAATCAAGTCATTAGGAGGGGCTCTGACCCAATATGACTGGTGTCCTTATAAAAAAGGGAAGATTTGGGCACAGGAACAGCCACACACACAGCAGGAGTGCCAGGTGATGATTGGAGTTATGCTGCCACAAGCCAGGGACCCACCTGAGTCTAGAGGATTGGCCCTCGCACCTTTGGAGGGAGCATTGCCTTGACGGGAACCTTGATTTCAGACTTCTGGTATCAAGAACTGAGACCATACATTTCTGTTGCTTTAATATACCCGATTTGAGGCATGTTAGGAAGGAACTAGGAAATGAATACAGGGACTCAGGGGCTATCCAGGTAGAGAAAGAGGACACGCCACGCCCAGCCCCGGTGTGGAGACAGGGATGCCGGCTCACTTGTTGGTATAACTGGGACACAGGAACAGGCCGGTGGGCCACAGTAGTAGCTGAGGCTGAAGGGGCTGGAAGTGGGAGGGGACCCCTTCCCTTCTGCTATGGTTTAAGTGTTTGTGTCCTCTCCAAAATTCCTGCTGAAACTTAATCCCCAATGCAGCAGTGTGGTGAGGTGAGGCCTTTAGGCGGTGAGTGGGCCATGGAGGATTGGCCCTCATGAATGGATTAGCGCCTTATGAAAGGGCTTGAAGGGGCAACTTCATCCCTCCAGTCCCTTCTACAATGTGAGGAAACCGTTCCTCCACTCTAGAGGATGCATCAACAAGACACCAACTTGGAAGCAGAGTGCAGCCCTTCCCAGACACACATGGAATCTGCCGGTGTCCAGGTCTTGGGTTTTGCAGCCTCCAGAACAGTGAGAAACAAAAAAGTTTATGTTCTTTATAAGTTATCCAATCTCCAGTATTTTGTTATTGCTGCAGGAAATGACTAGGACACCCTTTCTCTCCCCCTGGATGACCCCTGAGTCTGGAATTAGTTCCCTAGTTGCTGCTATAACAAAGGCTGGAGAGGAGATGTTGCTTAATCCTGAAGACCTCAGCCTGATTCCATACTAAGGAGTGTGGGTTTTATCCTAAAAGCAATGCGAGTACAAAGGAACTTCAGCACAGCCCACTTGCCCCCTTGGCAGCTTAGCAGAGACTGCTGCAAGGGGAGGAGCTCAGGGAGGGAGGCAGTGATGTTCGGCACAGGCTACCATGAGACCCAGCCTGGGCTCAAGGAGCCCCAGAATCAGGGCTGTGGCTGAGGAATAGGGAGAGGGGCCAGGAGGAGGCGCTGTGGAGGACAGGGTGATGAGGGTGGGCAGGGGAGCTGAATGGCCTGGGGAACTATAATAACTGGATCCTGGCAGCGTTCACTGCAACAGGGAAGGTAGGAAGGGGAGCAGTCCTAGATAGAGAAGGATGTGTGGTGTTTAGAACCTGATGCATTTGAGGAGCTGGTGAAACCTCTCCATACAGATATCCTGCAGGAACCTGGATCCATGAGAGGGACTTAGGGGACTTACCCAGACTCCTTGCTGGTATGGACAGAGTCACCTGTGGAAAGTGTGGCGCGAAGACAAGGCTGAGAGAGACCTGGTTGTGTTGCCACCTTCCCATGGCTGATGCCCTGATAGGGATCCAGGGGTCACTCCAGGTGGACCACCCCTGGCTGCCAGTCCCATTGACTCAGGGCTGAGCTGAGAGATGGATGTGTTTGTTTGTGGGGTGGCATTTGGGGAGTTCACCCTAGAGATCTGAGCTGCTTTGCCAGTCTGAGTGGCTCCTACTGTTTTTCTGATTTTACTGATCTGCACAACCTGTCATCACTGTGATTATGAGATGTCAGCTGGTGTTGGTGGAAAGACTCCTGGGCTTTGAATGCAGATCCCTCACATGGGTCTGATCTGCTGTGAACGGTGCAGGTAGCTTCATTTCACCCTGTCTCCCTGTGCCTCAGTTTCCTCCCTTCCGTCGCAGCTGCAGTAACCAGCGAATCAGCTTGCAGAAGGATTTGGCCACACAGAAAATGCTTTGACCTCTCTGAAGGAGAAGCGCCTCAACAACTGTACATTTCATTATATTATCAGTGTTATTAATAAACTCTTCCCTGCTGGAAAGCCTGCTGTATTGTTTTCAACTCTCTGCTGGGAGGTCATGCTCAGTGTTTGATTTCTTTCCATTCATACCTCACCTTTTCCCAAACTGGCTCTCTTTTAAGACTCGATTTCAGGCCTACATTACCTTAGGACCAGTTTTCCCTTGGTGTTTTTTGTCACCTCCTTTTCAAGTGACTCTTGTAGCACTTGATTTGGTTTGATTGAAGAACACACTCACTTTCCTCTGAGCCTGAGCCGGTCTCCCGGAGTCTCTCCCAGCAGCTGCTGGCTGCATTCAGCAAGGATGCACTCACTTTCCTGTCTTCACCATGCTAATTCCATTATGCTCTTTTCAAGACCTATAAGCCCACCATTCACAGTGACAGGGAAGAATTGGATTCCTCCTTAGAAGAAGCTTGGAAGGATAAAGGGAAAAGCTTTATGACTATTAATATACATTCACAATTTACCAAGTGCTCAAGAGGGCATCGGCTCCATACAGCACAGAAAGTGGCATAGCCTCATCATGATCCAGAAATTCAGAGCCATTGACCAACTAAGGGGGAGAATAAGTATGTAATTTCCTGCCGAGCGCCCCGCCCGGGGGCGGTGACCACCCCCCCCGATTTCAGGCCCAACCAACAGAAACCAACCGGCCGGCCCGAGGTTGGTGGGGTGGTTTTAATTTTTTGATATATAAATAAAGAAATTATG